>JAQMYJ010000021.1:2594808-2612744 GCA_030014305.1 Clarias laeviceps
ACCAGTCTTCTGATACGCTACAATCCACCACGTTCCTTAAGATCACAGAACTCCAGACTTCTGGTAATTCTGGATTAGAATATACAGTACACTAACAGATTCCTAGTACATGACCCTGCTGAGAACAGATGCACCATCAAAAATCTTTGGTCACAACCCCAAACATAAGTGTCACAACTCCACTCATTTGTAAAGCTTTGTCCATTACCACCACTCACAAGTGCAATTTAATATAAGGATTTAAGGAATTTAATGCAAATTGCTGTAAGGAAGCGATACATCAATACTGTCCAGAAGCACTGGAGATGGACAGTGGTGCACTGGAAATGTGTTTTGTGGTCTGACGGGTCAACATTTCAAATAGCTTTTAACATCAATAACAACAGCTGTCTGGGTCAAAGAGGAAAAGGACTATGCAACCTGTTACCAGTGTCCAAAAGCCAGCATCAGTCAGCCAGTGCCCATCTCATGGGTAATGTGCATGTCTATGAGACTACCATTAATGCAGACAAAAAATATGTTCATTGTGGAGCAACATATGCTGCCATCTAAACTCAATTTTTTTAAGGACATCACTACAAAAAGCAGGTCAACACCGAACTGTTTTATGGTCCGGATACACTTGTATGGCTGCCAACCACAGTGTACGGGTGCTAGACTGGCCAGCCTGTTCCTATTGAGAATGTGTAGTTCATTGTGAAATGCAAAACATGGCAATGAATAGGCTTTACAGGTTACTTGTGTTTGTTTTTCATTGCCAATTTCTATACTGTACTGTCCCAACCGTTTTGTAGCTGGAGTTGTATGTATATGTATGAGGGTCATTCTATTCAAACTGGGACTTTTTGTGCTTTAACCTGAGACCAGATGTAAAGCAGGCAGTCTGATTATGGCTCGAGCATATTGAGAAAACTGATCTGCAGTCTTGTGCTTGTTTTATGTGGCATTACTGTTTTGAATTACTGTAAGTGGAGGTTTTGGGAAAGCGCTCTCATTTTTATAAACACATGTTTACAGATGACTGAACTGACTGTGGTTAGCCCTCATCGAGTTCATTAATTACTGTGGAACTAAATGTATGTCATTTGTCTATGACCTTCAACATTATCAATACATTAATATTAACATGCAGAGACTGGCTGGTAGTGCTGAAAACATGACACAGTTGGTGGAGTGCTTGTAATCCATACATGGGAATTCCACAACCCTCTCCTACCATCCATCTAGGAACCTCTTGGTTGAACTCAAGCCAACCTTTCTACCAAATTTGTGACATATTGCACGCTGGGATCCTGCCCACTCACATTTTGCTGGAACACCACACCAGTATTCGCTCTCCTGCCTTCACATGCATAATGAAACACATGCAACATTCAATTCTTAATCCATAGGGTTTAATATGATGTTTGCTCCCTTTGAAGCTATAACAGCTTCAACTCTTCTGGGAGGGCTTTCCACAAGGTTTAAAAGTATATTTATGGGAATACTTAATGCTTTAGCATACCAAGGCATTTTGGATTATTTCATGTTCCCAATTTGTGGGAACAGTTTGATGTTTGCACCTTGCTGTTCCAACATGACTGTGCCCCAGTGCACAAAGCAAGGTCCATAAAGTTTGGTGTGGAAAAACTTGACTGGCCTGTAAAGACCCCTGACCTTTCCCAGATAGACCACTTTTAGGATGAATTAGGGTGGAGACTGCAAACCAGGCCTTCTCGTCCAATATCATTGTCTGACTTCGCAAATGTGCTTCTGGAACAACAGTCAAATATTACAATAAACATACTCCTAAACCTTGTGAAAAAAGTTGTAGCTATTATACAGATCTGGCCATTAAGAATGTGCGTTTCGAGAAAAGGGATCCCGCGACTTGCCGCGGCTGCGTGCGGCAAGCTGTGAAAATGCCCTTCATTACCTGTAGGGGGCAGTCGTGTTTCAGTCTGAAGTATTGTGTGTCTACAGAAGCCGAAAATGTGTTCTCTCTTTTATTATTATTAGCAGTAGTAGTGCTCTGAATTTATTATTATTGTAATTATACTTATTATTATTGTAATGCACTCGCATGTGTGTGCAAAAAGACGAAGTACAGCAAAGACTACAAAAATGTATGATATGTTAGCCGAAAACATTATTGTTTTATTGTGTTTATGCGCTTTAAATATACACTAAACAATAAACACTGTCTTTTGCAAAGTGAAAGTGTGTTGTGCGGGCGGCTTTTTGATCAAAAGGCTGATAAACGCGTGCGCGGATATGAGCAGATTTATCGATAAAACTACAGACATGAAATGCAACAAACACAAAAATATGTGCTACTCGCTGAATACAACGTTCCCCGGGCTTTGACTGCGCTTTCTCCATTCATTAGTACTGTAGTAGTACACTAAAAATGCTGGGTTTCTGTAAACACACCGTTGTGTTGTTTATGCTGGGTCAAAAATTCTGTTTCGGGTACTTTAATCACACTGTTGGGCTGCTTTTGCTATGCATACTGTGCATAAGTGTGTGCATAATGTGTGCATAAGAATTTACGACGTTATTTACGACTGTCCATACCGTAAATAAAAAAAAAGTATCAAATCCAAATAGTCTGATTTAATTGCTATCATTAATCATTAATATTTTTTCAATCTATTTAATTTAGGCAGAGAAGTCCGCTCTGTCTTGTTAATTCATCTAAAACCCCCCTACAGTATTTGCCAACAGCGCACACAGTTTGATAAATTTACCCCTATCGTGATTGAAAGGTGAGAAGAGATTGCGCAGAATCTTCTGACACAATGCTTGTTCTGAAGGACTTGACAAGAATATAGAGAATAAGCATCATATTTATAATAAGATAATTAATTAAATAATAAAATTATATCAAGTAAGGACTCTATCTAAAAGCCAGACAGCCCAAGTTTCTCTTATTATTATTAATTTATTGTGTATATTTAACTTCATTCAGCCGTTTAAGTTAAATAAAAAATAACATGCCTACCAGCCCATTATTATTTTTTTGTGTTAAAATTTAAAGATGCCCGCGCGTGTGTGCAAAAAGACGAAGTACAACAAAGAATACAAAACTGAATAATCAACAGATGCAATGCAAAAGTAAACTAATGACACTAATCTAAAAACCATCTCTGAAACAATAAGTGTCAAACATGAAACCCAGTAACACAGTCAATATAAAATTCCAATGGATTTGCAGGAGCTCTCCATGGTGGTGGAGGTATTATCACCCACTCACTCATCTTCTATACCACTTTGTCCTGTATTCACGGTCACAGGGACCTGGAGCCTATCCCAGGATGCTTAGGGCACGAGGCGGGGTACACCCTGGACAGGTTGCCAATCCATTGCAGGGCACACACACACACACACACACTCATTCACTCACTACGGGCAATTTGGGAACACCAATTAGCCTAACCTGCATATGTTTGGACTGTGGGAGAAAAACAGATACCCGGAGGAAACCCACCAAGCACAGGGAGAACATACAAACTCCATGCACACAGAGACGAGAATCGAGTCTGGCCGGGAATCAATCCCGGACCCCGGAGGTGTAAGGTGACAGTGCTAACCATTACACCACTGTGCCGCTGCTGGACATATTATATAGTAACATTAATTATTTTATTTTATTAATCAATAAAATCTTCTATACCAAGGTAGTTTTGGTTTAAACAAGTAAAGTTAAAAATAAAGACAAAAAAAACTTTCTTCTTGAAAATAATTAAAATAGCATTGAAACAGGATGTCACGTGGGTTGCTCCACAAAGTGAAAACAGTTAACTGGAAGCCCACTTTGTGCCACCTGGTGTAGCCTGAAGGAACCACAAACCACTTCCTGAGAACAAGAAACAAATAATCGGACCATAAACTACTTTTTATATCAAATAAACACCATAGCTTACATACATCATCATCATCATCATCATCTACAAACCTCCAGAGTCTATCCAGAGACAGTGGACACTAATAATGATTTTCATTCTCATCCTGATAGTTTTGAGAGTATTTTACATTTAAGCATTTGGCAGACACCCTTATCCAGAGCAACGTTTTTTTTTTTTTTTTTTTTTTTAATCCCATTATACATCTGAGCAGTAGAGGGTTAAGGGCCTTGCTCAAGAGCCCAACAGGGGCAATTTGGTGGTTGTGAGATTTGAACCCGGGACCTTCAGAACAGTATTCAATGCCTTAACCACTGAGCTAACCCTGACTCCTCCCTTTTAAATATATTAATTAATTAACTAATTAATTCTAACTAACTCCTGTAAAGGAAAGTAGGGAAAAAAAGTAAGGCAGCTTGTTATATGACCAAGAAAAGCAAAAGAGCAAACTGAGGATGTGAAAAAAGCCTTTATACTGGAAACTTCATTTATATTTTATTTATTTATATTAACCATTTACTGTACAAGCCCTGTGTCAGTGCTGTTACTATGGAAATGACAAGCTATTAGAACAAAAGCATTCATATAAATATGCATTCTTCCGTTTGTGAAAATGATTCAAGACTTCCCCAAGTTAATCAGTATACAACAGCTTAATGGAATATAATATAATATTCTTTTTATTTCATTCTAAACAAATACAATCTAATCTAAATACATCTAATACATAATTGATACCAATGGATTATTCACATAGAAAAAGTGCATTGCAACATCTTCATAATAAAATCATCAAAAATAAAAGAGTAAAGTTTATATCATGGTTTACTGGTACTGCAGCATTCTTTTTTTTTCTTTTAATATAAGCATAAACCACCATTTAATAAAAAAGCTCAGAAGGCAAGTTGAGATTTTCCTCATATTGATTGTAGATCTGATGATCTTCTGCCTAAGACAACGCCAACATTTGTACCCATCCAGACTGCAGTAGGAAAAAAAAAATACAGTTATCATGCTAACTATTTTCTGTGTGTATGCTTACACTTCTATAATATAAAGAGGAAACTCTGACCGAAGCTTCAGTGGATCTTCTCGATTTCCAGATTAATGCAAATGTCCAGATAGACATGCAGACCTCATGAATAGAGAGAATCAGAAGCACCCTAAAAGTGCCACTTAAAACCTGTGTGCGGGGGGGGGGGGATGGGGGGATGCTCTTATTTTAGTGTGGCTTATTATTATTATTATTTCTCAGAACAATACAAATGCAAATGAGTGATTAGTTGTATTTACGAACAAACAAACAAATCATAACATCACATAACAGTGAGATACAAACCGCGAACAGGGTGAGCGGGTAATACTCTTTCGGGTCAGTGCACGATAGTGTTTTTGCAGACATGCACACCAGATCAAAAAACAGCACAATGACAGCTCCAGAAGCAGCCACTGCACTGATCAGGTTTAAAATCAGTGAAGATTTCACCTAACAAAAAAATTGCAAGACAGAACTGTGATGTTCTACAGGCTTTGCTACAATATTTCTCTACATTCTCCAATAATCACTTAAGCTTATAGCCAAAACACGGTATTTCTTATGTATACATATAATACAGAAACTAAGAGTGGTAAAGAAGCTACTTCTGGGGTTTATGCAACATGGAAGTGATCAATCTTGCTTCCCTAAAAAAATTCAAATTGATAGCTTAAGACCCCAAAATGGCAATTTTTCATCATTATACTGTCTTGCATCAAACAAGTAAATAGCAAATGCAAATTATTCACATTTCTTTATGAGTAGTAAAATTGGTGTAATCTTCTCGAAGCAAATGACCTGTAAAAATTACTGTTTAAATAGTTTTTTGGTAAAAAAGCAAAATATATACATATTTATAAATATATTTAAACATACAGCGAGTAATGCGGTTGTTCCGCAAGATGAGCAAAGATTTTGAATAAATTTTGACTTGGAAAATGAACAAGTCTTGGTTTACGAGCACCGTGTATCATGTATCACGCATGCGCTTCTTGTTTTGACGCCGAGCATCACGTGATCACAACTGAGCCAATGTTTACTCTCTCTCTTGCGCTGCGGAATTGTGGGTAATCGTCTCCTCTGCTGGGTCTTAGTGCTCGTCTCCTACTGGTATAATCAACATCCGTGCACGCGTGTACTGTTTACTATAACACTGTGACCATGTGTGTGCTCATAAAACATATTTTATTTTGTGTTTGTATGCGTGTGTGTACAGCGCGCGTGTACTGTTTATTATAAGACACGTGTGCATGCATGTAAAGCAAAAGCAAGTCTCATTAGAAGGGTAAAGATCCATTTTCTGTGTGTGTGTGTGTGTGTGTGTCAGCCTGCAGTTTGTGTCTGTGTGCATGCGTCATTGGACACCGTGGCCCTTCACACACACACACACACACACACCACCCTCTCCTCCTCTCACCTTCACACATAAATGAACACACACACTCTCTCTCTCTGCTCTACACAGAAACACTGCTCTGTTGCGATTCTTTTCAAAGGTAAAGTACAGGTAATTTTTTTTTTTACTTTACAGCAGTGATTCCTTTAGTGTGCGCTCATGCAAGAGTTATTAGCTTTGGTCCGTGATAATTTTTCTGTTTATGTGTGTGTGTGTGTGTGTGTGTGTGTGTGTGTGTGTGTGTGTGTGTGTGTGTGAAACTCAAATAAGAGAGGAAGAGGTGTTACAGTGTAAGATGAGAAGAAGGAGCGAGGAGGGTCTAATTCCTCCTCTCCTCTTACTTTAGCTTCACACACATACACAAACACACACTCACACACACACATACACAGCACCTGCGTGCATAAAAGGAAACACTTATCTGTCGGGATTATTTTTATGTTTTTAAAAGGTAAAGTGGAGGTTAATTTGTTTTCTTTTTAATTTATATTTTGTATTAATTATTTTTTATCTATTAATTGGGGCTGTGGAACAAATAATTTAAGTTTCCATTATGTCCTATGGGAAAATTTGCTTTGATTTACGAGTGTTTTGAAATATGAGTCCGCTTCCAGAACAAATTATGCTCGTAATCCACGGTTTCACCGTATATAGTGTGTGTAACCATAAATGTTTTGCACTATAATAATACACTCCGTCAGGTTTGTCTTTTCATGTGAAATCTACAGTGAATTGGTCAAGTTTCATTTGAATGATTAAATTCAAAGACTGAAAATATTTGAATTAACAAAATTTACAGAAAAGTTCACGATTCACATTTATTTACTAAATGTGTTTCTTTTATCTGATGAAAATATAAATGTGTTTGCATATTTACACAAAACAAAGCATAGATCAGGAGAAAAGAAGCATTAAGTATTATAATAAAAATGGTGTTCTGAAAATCCTATCTAAAATTTCACTTTTTTTGCACATTTTAGCACCAATACTATGTTTTGGCTGTTACTAAATCATTCATAAAATATTTAGACAGGTTTTGAGTGTAATAAATCTAAGTATTTAGACTGTCCCCCACTTTTTGTAATGTTTCACACTCTATATACTGTACATTGTATTCAAAACTTTTCTACAGGTTAAGATTTTACAATGGAAGTCAACGATGCCTGGTCTGAATACCTATATAGAGCTAATTAAATGGATTTTAAGAGAAGTGTGAAATACAACAAAATGTGGAAAATTTGAAAGAGTCTAAAAACTTTCTGTTTGCACTGTAAATGTAGGCCATCACTCATACACACCAAACGGGGATGACTGTAGTCCATGGCAGCAATTGAAAGAGCACCAGAGCACACAAACTGATCAAAGATAAAGAAAACAATTGTGTAATAAATACTTAGTGTTTCTTTAACATAGCAATGTAAAAATAAGATGGCATTAAAGCGGGACCAGGAGAACATACGATAGAAGATCCCCAGTAGATGATACCACTGTAGATAGACACCTTCCATATGTCAATATTTTTGGTCACAACCCCAAAGATGAATATCACAGCTCCAATCATTATCTGGACAGTCTGTAAAAAAACAAAATGTTTTCTAAAATATTGTTCTGTTATTGTAGATATTATCATATCATAAATAATAGCTTCATCAGAACAATCTTGCATATATAAGCTTAAAAGAGTCTTATAAGTGTCTAATTGTACTGTAGGTTACAAAAGAACTCACCCCCACTGATTTCGGGGCTACTTCTATCACAGGTAGCGGCGTCTTCACTGTGCGTCGCTGTGAGCGTGTAATCCTGAAAAAGATCATATTCATAACAATCAGAAATGCAGAAAGTGTAGAAGCAGGGTTTCCAAATTGAGAAATTAAATACTTTACAATTAGAGATATGCATGAAAAATTAAGGTTTATATCTTGAAATAGTTTTAAAAAAATGTAAACAATGATTTTAGTTAACATTTTCTCACTAACAATTTAATCCATTATTGTACTGTGTGAATGAATAAATGTAAAACATCCAGTTTTATTTAGAGGGTGGGTGGAAGGAAGGATATAAATAAAATCACCACTTTAATTGATTGAAAAATGGAACAATAAATGTTTTTTTATTTTTATTTATTACTTTTTTTTCCTTTTTTTTCTAAAGATTATATAATTAATAATAAATAATCATTGAGGCTGTACAAGCCCCTGTGTCAAGGCTGTTACTACAGTAGAGAAACAACAACTTCTTAGGACAAAAGCATTAATATGAACCTGTGTTCTTCAGCAACATTGTTGTCCAAGCTTCGGTTAGTGAAAATGATTCAACACTTCTCCAGACCAATCAGAATACAACAGTTTAATGAAATTCAATAATATTTTTATGTAATTCCGAACAAATCTGTAACCTACATGTTACCAATCTTACATAATATTCATATATTTCAACATCTTTATCATAAAATGAAAAAAAAAAAATAGAGTAAATGTTATATCAGTGTTTACCTGTGTATCGTTTTTTTTTTTTTTACTTGTGTTATTATGAACCACATCTTATAAAATAAATAAATAAATCTGAAAATAAAAAATAAAAAAATAGAGATTTTCCTCACATTGATTGTTGATCAGTTGATCTTTTGACAGGACCAACATTTGGCATTGTTTCTGGACATCTGGCCTGTGGTGGAAAAACAAATGCAAGCATCTGTTTTTGCTATTTACTGTGTGCATGCTTTAGAGTACATTTCTATTATAAACCAAGCTCATACCTGATAGTTTTTCTGGGGCTTCGAGGGAAAAGTGGAAACACTGACTCTATCTTCTGTGGAGCTTCTGGCTTTCCACATGAGTTCAAATGTCCAGATGGACATGCAGACCTCAAGTATAGAGAGAATCAAGAGCACTCTAAAGTTGTCACTTAAAACCTGGGAATAATAATAATACTTATTATTATTATAAAAAAAATAATAATCCATCCATCTCCATCTAGGAACCTCTGTAGTCCAACTAGAGAACATGGAGACAAATGGTGACCATTGTATTTATTCCCATTTTTCCTACCAACAACATTCACACACTACAGGTAATTTGGGAACATAAATTAGCCTAATTTGCATGTTTTTGGACTGCGGGAGGAGTACCCAGAGGAACCGGTGTACCCATAGGAAAACCACCAAGCATGTGGAGAACTTGCAAACTCCATGAACACAGACCCTGAGGTTGGAATCGAACCTTGATCATCAAGGTGAAAGCCGTCAGTTCTAAACACTAAGCCCTGATTCCACTAATAATAATAATAATAATAATAATAGTCATCCTGTTTATTTTACAATGTGTGAACATTAAGCTGCTTCCAAAAAAAAAGAAAAAAAAGAAAGAAAAAAAAACACTTTGGAAGGGATCACCCCTAGAGGGCGTTGTGCGCCCGAAAACTGTGTATTTTTTTGTTTTTTGGACTCAGGATGCACCTCGGTCAGGTGATGGGAGCGCTCACCTGAACCGAGGGAGTTCATTAGTTTTCTTATAAGTAGTCCTTTGTTCTGGTAGTCGGTGTCTTGCATTTGTTTTGTTGGTTTTGTCTTTTTGGTATATGCACCTCGGTCAGGTGATGAGAGCGCTCACTTGAACTGAGGTGGCTCATTAGTTCCTGTATAAATAGCTGTTTGTTCTGGGAAACTGGGTCGAGCATTGGTTATGTAAAGTGGACATTTGTTTTGTGTTGGTTTCGTTTAGTTGGCATTTGTTTTATGGAGCTGTTTAGTTAAGTTTTACGTCTGTTCTGTTAAGTTGGTTTCCTTGTCTGTGTCTCTGTCTGAGTATTCTTGTCCATTTAAGACCCTAGTATATTTAGTAACTGTTGCTGTTTGTATTTCTCCTTGTCTCTGTGTCTCCTAGTGTAAGCTTAGCCCCTAGTGGGTTTAGCCGCTAGTAGGATTAGCCTCTTGTGTGTTTCCTCTATTGTATGTTTAGTTCTTAGTCTGTTTAACAACTAACCATTGAACTACTAACCTGCTTAGATCATAGTCTGTCTAGTCTCCTAGTCTGTTTAGCCACAAACCTGTTTAATTCTTAGTCTGTTTCATACCTAGTCTGTTCGGCCCTTGGATCTTTGGCCTCTAGTCTGTTTAGCTACCATCCAGCTTAGCAGCTAGTGTGTAGGCCTAGCCAAGACTGTCTAGTATGTTTAGTCCCTTGTTTTTCTAATCCCTAGTATGTGTTGATACCAGTCTGTTCCCTAGTATGTTTAGTCCACAAGTCTGTTTAGTTTTAGTGTTCTTGTCTGTTTTGTATACTAGTCTGTTTAGTTTTGTACTATGTTTAGTCCCCTGTTTGTTTTGATATTATTTGATTAATATTTTGTTTAAAACATGCTCCAGAGTAAAGCCAATTCCCTTTGTTCATGTTTTGTTTTTATTATAAAAAAAGACTCGGTCGTCCTTCCCTCTGCATCTATGCCTCTCCCACAGCCCAACAACACACCACCCAGACATGACACACTTTAGTCTGCTGATGTAAAGAATGCCTAATTAAAAGCAATTCCGCTGCTAGTTTGTTTAGTATTTTTTTTATTATTCCCATGCAACCTTGATTATTTTTTTTTTTTTTTGTCATTCAGGAGCACTGTTTTGGCTTTCATGATTGCAATGGTGTTTAATATGAGAAATTCATATTAAAACATTTTCTTTCCATACAATATGAAAGTAAATTTGAGTATTTTTGTGAATAATAAAATGTGTTAGAGTAATTGGTTATATACATGAACAAACAAACAAATTATCATGTATGTGACAACAGTGAGATACAAACCGTGAACAGGTTATGTGGGTAACACTCTTCCGGGTCAGTGCATGATGGTGTTTTTGCAGACATGCGCATCAGATCAAAAAACAGCACACTGACCGTTACATGAGCAGCCACAGCACTGATCACGTTTAAAATCAGTGAGGATTTCACCTAACAAAAGAGAGAAGACAAAGCTGTTATGTTCTAAAGGCTTTGCTACAATATTTATCTAAATGCTCCAATAATTAGGCTACTTAAGCTTACTAAATTATATAATAGGACATGTAATATATATAAGCAGACATAATAGGACCATACTCTTTAATCTTCACAAAATATTCAATTCTTTATATATCCAAAAAAATTTAAATACAGTGAAAATTGTAAAAAGTTTCCAACATTTCAAATGTATTTTTTTTCCTTTTATCATTCAAAGAGTCAAACAGACAGAAATATGGAATTCCTAAGTATTCAGATCCATCACTCTGTATTTGTTTAAAGCACATCTAACAGCAATGACGGCCTCAAGTCTGATGTGAATGATGCTACAAGCTTGGCACACCATTCTTTTGGACGTTTTTTTTTTTATTCTCCATCCCAGAATCATCCAGTGTCATTGCACAGCCATTTTCCTCTCCTATATTTTCCCAAGAATTATTTGGCTCATTCTACTTTTGAAATGTATCCTGTGACTCCAGCCTGAGATCGTGAGCACTCTGGAGAAGGTTTTCACTCCCAATACCTCTTTGTTTTTCTGCATCCATTTTTCCATCTGTACTGACTAGTCTCCCAGTCCCAGTCACTGAAAAACCCTGATCCCTGATTTCCTTATACCAAGTACAGGGTGAATGGTTAGAAATTGGCAATAAACTGCACTTCTTTACATAGGAAAATGAAAGCAGATTGTTAAATTTAACGTAGGCACCAGTGGCGTCAACCAGTTGCCTCAAATGGCTGGGGATCTTCTTCTGAAAGGAGTTGCTTGAAATATTGCTGAGAACGTCCTAAATCTGTGGCTCTATTTCCTCCAGTGTGTGAGGCTTTGTCCTGTACACCTCCATTTTAACATAACCACACATATCATATGGAGTGGGATCTGGACCTCTTGGAGGCTATTCATGATTAGAGAGACATCATGCTACCAGTGATGCTACAAGTTCCATAGCCATTAAATATTGGCTAGTTTATTTTTAAGGTCTGATCAAAATACTCTGAAAGTCCTTCAGGTGCCTTTTGGCAAACTCCCAGAAGGTTGTCATGTGCATTTTTATGAGTATAACAAACATTCAGAACACTTATGTTGTTGGTGGTCTTTCAGCTATTCCTCAATGGTTCATCACAGTGACCCATCCAATCCACATTCAGCTTGGCACAGGTTTTACAATGGAAGTCTGGATATTTATGTAAAGTGATTATTGATTTAAATCAATCTTAAGATGCATATAAAACATAACAAAATGTGGAAAGGTTTAAAGGGTCAGAAAATGTTCTGTCTAGCTCATCACCCATACACACCAAACGGGGATGACTGTAGTCCACTGCAACAATTGAGAAAGCGCCAGAGATCATAATCTGATCAAAGGTAAAGAAAAAGTGTGGTTACTTAGTATTTCTTTAACACAGTCGTGTAAAAATAAGATGACAGAAGAAAGCAGGACCAGGAGAACATACAATAGCAGATCCCCAGTAGACGATACCGCTGGAGATGGACACCATCATTTCAGCATTTTTGGCTACAACCCCAAACATGAATACCAAATCTGCCATCATTATCTGGACAGTCTGTAAAAGCAAAAACGTTTTTTCTAAAAAGGTTATTATATAATTACAGATATTATCATGCTGTAAATAATGGTTAAAATACTCACATCTCAGAAGCTAAAAAATGCAAATTATCTGATTTATTCAATAATTGTAGGTCAAAAAAGTGTATATGAAAGGAAATTACCCCCAGTGATTTCAGGTCTTCTTTGATAGGGACCTTCATTTTCATAGAGCTCTGCTGTGATCATGTAATACGGGGAAAGATCAAACTCGATCAGAAATGCATAAAATATAATGTGAAAATATAGCAGCTCCAAATTTAGTAATCTAATACTTTACAATTAGAGATGGTTATATCCTGAAATAATAATAAAATGCAAACAGTGAGTTTAGTTGACATTGTCTCACTAACAATTTAATTTATTACTGTACTGTATATATTTTTTCAATTCATGAAGACATTAAACCATGAATAAAATGTGATTAAAACTTGAAAATGTTCAGAGATAAAGCACATACTGTCTCCTCATGTTTCTTATACAATTATGAAATACATAATTCTATATAATTGTAAGGATGGTTTACTTGTCCAAAGGTCATGAGTGTCTTAAATAATTTCACGGCTGTTCTTGTTCTAGCTGTTAGAACATGTCTGCTAGTGTCACACCTGTGTCCCCTCAGTCCCAGGGAATAAGATCTGGTTCTCCGGATTACTGAGCCGCCGCCGCTTTGTCTCCCCCCAGTGTGTCTACGTTTGTACGTTTCACTTTAGCACTAAATTAAGTTCACCTGTGTTTCCCCTTGGGTTTCCCTATTTATACCAGTCGAACCCGTAACTCCCTGTCCGTTCAGCATCGTGCACCTCTATGTTGTCTGTTCTGCTTAAACAACTAGTTTCGTTTGTTTTCTCCCCAGGACTGAGCCGTGTCTGCAGTGTCGGGTCGTTTTCTGTTCCGAAGACCCCAGTCAAGGTCAAGGCTGAGAAGTTCTCAGGCTTTTTCTGTTATAGTTATCTTTTGTTTGTTGATTTGCCTTTAGTTTTCTACCCAGCATGCCCGCCTGCAGACCCAGCCTGGGGATTCATCTTTTATGTCATTTTTTGTTTTTTTGTTTTAACGTGTTTGCACCAAATTAAGACCAAATTAAGACAGAGTTTAAGTCTCCCTTCCATGGCACTGACATCATGTGACCTGAGACCTCATTATAAATTTCTTCAAAACAACCATCATAAATATAATAAAAATAAATATTCTTATTTATTGTGCACTTGTTTAGTCTGAATTAATCTTTAATGTGTTGGGGGAATCAATTGCCTGGAAATGTTTTGTAGTTTTTATGTTTGAGGAAAACAAATTTTTGTCTATACTTTCTCTTGTTTGCAGAGTTGAGTTTGTGATGGAATTGCATAGAAAAATCTAGAAACATTAAAATTTCAGAATTTACTGATTGTTAAATAATTTGAGTAAAAATTGACTAATCTCAATAAATAGGCATCCATAATAGCATTGGATTCTGATTGGTCTGAAACATAACTGATCATGTCTTATTCTTAAATATATACTTGTCACTTTACTGTGTTATAAGTAGAATAAAACATTTTGGGATTTGCGATTACAGGAAATTAATAAAAAAAAATCTAAATCAACTCCAGCCTGGTCACAGTATCTCTGCATCATCACAACACCACATCATTAATCATTCAACTATAACCGCATGTCCAGTGAGTGTTCTACCCCTTATGAATTGTAATAATTCAATAATCAGATGGAATATTGATTGGACATCTTTCAACCTATGACTTTTTAAACATTTATTGTGCAGAAATTAATATCAATATATATTTTTTTAATGATGAGGAAATTAATTCTATATTTATTATTTTCTCACACAAATTTGGAGATTTAAATTAAGATTAACTGCTGTTTTGTTGACATTAATTTACAAAATAAAAATACTTTCATGATTTCATTATATTTTATTATTATGAATTATACCACTTGAGTGAACAGTACATTATTAGAAATATTACATTTTATTTGCATAAATTGTTTTAAAGAAGTTGATCAAAATCAAACATGGAAACTAATAAAAAAAGGAAAAACAATATATTTATAGAACATAAAATATATTTACCTTGTAATATAATTAGTTTCTTGAGCCTTTAGTGCTGCAGCTTCACGGCTGTTTACTCACAGGAAGTCACTGGTGGCTGCTGTGTTCGCAAATATGTATGTGGCTGACCTAAATGAAGTAACTGGAACCCAGGTCTTTTTATAAATAGCAAAACAAGTATATATCTTGTTGATCTTTTGATATTTATGCACATGAAATTATTTTCTGACATGATACACATATTACTTGCAGTCTAAAAACGGAATGCGATTTGAACATTTCTATCATGAGTAAAAGTATCAGGATCGGGCATAGACTGAAAATAGACCAAAATTAATCTATCCATGTAAATCATTTAGAGTACATGGAGTGTCTGCTTTATACAGCCACAGTCAGGTCCATAAGTATTGGGTATTCAGGTCCACAATTTTTGTACCTGCGCCTCTCTAGACACATTCGCGATCCATTTATAATGAAATCTGTCTATTGTCATAGGTTCAATAGTGATTTGACAGCTGACTAATAAGCAGTTTGATGTCCAGTTGTGGCTGTTTCATACTTATTGCATGATAAAGGAAGGAGATAAACGCTTCTTTGTTGATTTTAAGTGTTGGATTTACATTTGTTAGCTGTTCATGGGAAATCTCATAATGCTGTCCAAAGAGTTGCTGATGCAAGTAAAGGAGATAATTAGGTTCCCAAAAAAATGATAGAGACAGGAGTATCAGTGTCAGTCAAGAGACGCCTTCATGAATGCAAATAGTGAGGGTTTACCTCAGCATGCAAATCACTAGGAGCACTCGACTGATCATAAAGTATTAACACACAATGTTTCACAACATTGAAAAAGTTTTGCTAAATATACTAGATGTGGTTGGATTTCTTCTGGTTAAATCTGACCAATTTACATGTTTCCTCTTTAAACGAAAAAGTGCAGTTAATTACATTCGAGGTTCCATGACTTTGTTCACACATGGCATTTGAACACATAAAATAAATGTTAAATATGTTTATAAACATTTGTGTGCTTTATGGAACTTTTATACACCAGTCAAAAACTGTTCATTGGAAATAAATAGGTAAAGCTACAATTAGCATATTAAACATAGTTCAAGCAGATTTCTACACTCCATTTTCCACACCTCAACATGCACACACGTGTGCACACACACACACACACACACACTTTATGCCCTTTTTTGGCTTCCATGTCAACCCTCACAGGAACCTATCGACCATAATTTTTTTTTTTACTCCACGTGAACCACACGTGTTGAAAAACTAAACTGCAACATTGTTTGTATCATACACCTTTAACGCAGCTCTGGAATATAAATCTTTAACAACTTGACGATGTGTGCTCTCCAATATGCTCTTTAGTCTTTATTAGAGCTACATGAGAAAATTGTAAATGTTGTTCATACGGTGTTTATTATAAGCATTCCTTTGGTATATAGTTAAGTTTTCCCTGTGTATATTTGAGCTTTTATTTTCATTAAATAAATCCTTCTGGTCAGTTTTGACTAGGAAAATAAAAGATGAACACACAGACTGCCAGTGACTTAGCTATTGGTACAAAGAGGGGGAAGTTTAATCAGACAGTACAGTCTTGATGCATGCCTTCCTTCTACCCTGAGAGATGTGGCAACCAGTCTAGCAATACTAGAGGATTAGAGGGAGTGTGGTGCAATCATAAAGATGTCAAAAAGGTTAAAAAAAACTAAAAAATATAAGACTATTTCAAAGCCTAGAAACTGAAGACCTCTTCCATATGTATTAGATAAACACATCTTACATAAATCTTTACCATCTTACGTTGAGACGTATGTGCTCTATGCATAGCTCTCGTTTTTGCATGCATGCTCTCGCTCTCTCTCTCTTTCTCTCAGGTGGCCCCGCCCTAATTGAACGTGCCGGTACGTGCCCCGTGGTTGGGTGAACCTGGACCTGCATGTCCTTTAAAAATGAGGCGACGTAGCGCTGGAGGCGAGCTGTTGTTGGTGTTGCTATTGTAAAGAAACGATAAACTATTGTATAGAGATCTTTGGGTAAATGTTGTGAGTATTGTTGTACAGATTTCCTCCGATTGTTTCTTTTTTTTCTTCCTTGTAACGTGGCTGTGTGTTTTTGCCCGTTATTGTAAATATTGTAAATACACCTTTTTTTGTATGGCATTTTCTTTTGTAAAATTCGTTTTCTCCTGTTTTTCAAATAGTCAGGGACTTAGTTTAGTCCTTGTATTTTTGTTTGGCTTTTTCTTTTAGGGTATTAAGTTTCGTTGGAAAAGTTAGCTTCAATGTTTTTGTTTGTTGTTTTGGCCTTGGCCCAGCCCTGAAGTTTATTAGCTTCCTATTTTGGCAAAAGAAAAAAATAATTTAAAAAAAGAACTAAAGATCAAAGGTTTCGGTGTAAAGACCATTATTTATTATTTAGGTTACTCCTAGACCCTAGACCTGGGACATAACAACCATATAAATTGCAGCTACACTATTGTCCAAACCTATGCTAAAAAACAAATCAACCTTTCCCAACTACTCTATTCAAAATACAATAGCTTAGTGGATAACATTCTTTTTTATTAAAAAAAATCTGAAATAATGCATTTGCATTTCTCATACAAATGGATTAATGATTATTCAATCTTACATTTAAAAAAGCATATTATAACTCTTGTATTAAATAAAATAAATGTAATAAAATCATTCAACAGGTCTAATCAGGGTTTATTTGGTAACTTCAGAAACTTTTATATTAATGTATTTTTTTTATGTTAAACCACAATTTGTTAAAAAAAAAATGTGAACATGAGACTGACACTGTTTTGGCTTTTGTACCCTTACAAAAAAAAAAAGACATGGCAATATATTATGAAATAACACATTTCCATATATATAAAGTTTCCTATATATGAAATAACACATTTCCATATATAGGAAACTAGTGATTATATTTATTATATATATTGTACATATATA
>JAQMYJ010000021.1:2655969-2667342 GCA_030014305.1 Clarias laeviceps
CACTACACCAAATTTCATTAAAATCTGTATGGAGCATTCTATGTGCTGCAATAGTCTCCTAGTAAGTGTTTGTTTTAAAGTCATCATAACTTCAAATATTCAATTGCATCAAATTTTATGGTTTGCTAATACACAATTAATGTTTGATAATATGACATATTTAGTTAAAGAACTGCAATGTTCTTTAACAAATTTATTATTATTATTATTATTATTATTATTATATTTTTTAATGAACTTTTTTTGGTTTATTAGGTTTAGCGAACATATTCTGAAAGAGGGTTAAAGCTGGTAATCTGAGCAAAGGTGATCTACAGTATGTGGAGTTTTAAAGGGGCTACAGCTCTCTGGGTTGCAATTAAATTCAGACTAATCCGTCCTCTTAATCTGACGAGGTCTCACCATCTAACACATCACTACAACCACAACAATACTGAAACAAGGGCACTTCTTAGTTCTTTGCTAACTTGTTAAGATCCATATGCTTTTCTATACTCATAGCAGAGTCAGTTTCATAAATCACAGCAAAGTTATTTAAGCAATTAAATATTTATTCTGTTTTACTGTTAAGTTTTATCATTCAGATAATAATAATAAAACTTGTTAAAGCAGTTGTTAACAGCATCTCATCTTATACATTTATTCTTTTAAAGTTACAATTATAAACATAATTAGCTCCTGTTCTTACTTGCATTTAAGTAGTTATAAAACTCTTTGAGACAGAGAAAAAGGAAAAAAAACATTTTGTCTTGTTTCCAAGAAGCCACAAAACATGAATAACCATCTTGCAACAGAACTACTTTACTTGCACCCTGACTCTTCCTTAAGCACTCCTATATGTGTCTTTTGTCCAAATCTCGAGAGACGGACACTCATGGAGAGGACAAGACCCCGAAGGCCAACAGTGTAAGAGTCACTGGGGGAAATGAAGACATTAAGTGATGTGGCTCAATCTGTGTGGACAGGTAACGTAGTTGTTCAGTGGACATTGCCAAAAAGCATTTCTCCTCAGACAGAGGATATGTGACACATGTTGTTCTCACAAGCCACTAATCAACTCTGTTTTGTTTTGTTTTCATCACAGAACTTCCTATGGTTGTTATTTCTGCAGCTTTTTTCCCAATCACAATAGGAGGATTGCTGAACAAAAAGGCAAACAAAGCTGAAGGACAGGCTGAAATCCGAACCTGCTCTCATCTAAACCATCTTGATGGTGCAATTGTTTGTGACCTATGCTCACATATAAGCACTTCACCCTCACCATGTGATTGAAAGATGAACTAAATGCAAAAGGAGCTAGCTTATAAGGAGACCCTGGAGACAGAGTATTAATTCTGAAGCACAATGATCCACTAGACATTAGATGTACAATCATATATCTGCTTTGCAAAAATATATTGGTACCCCTGATGCCTTGTTCATCAATGGAAAAGATTCTGCAGTAAGTGATAGTGAGGGGTAATACATAAAAGCAAAAATATGGGGGCTCATGAATCTTATTCTTGAAACCATAACATTCAGTAACTTTCAGTATAGACACCCTATTGGTGGAGTGAACTTCCTGTGGCTGAAGTCACATACTTCAAAGGTGGTATCAAATCTTTTTTTTTTTTTTTTTGAACAAGATTATTTTTGTACAGTAATATGGCGACAGTTGGCAGCACAAGATTGCATGTACTGTCACAGGGAGCACCAGTATTAAGGAAAGGACCTGCTATGTGTTAATCTTCTAAACTTTTTAAAACACCTCATATAATTATTTCCATCCATTTAGGACCCTCTGTAGTCCAACTAGGGACTTTTGTGGTCAATGGTGACCACTGTATTTATTCTATTCTTTTTTTTTTTTTTTTTACAACCATGGAAGGACCTCCAGTCAACATTCATATGCTGCGGGCAATTTGGACATGCCAATTAGCTTAATCTGCATGTTTTTGGACTGTTGGAGGAAACCAGAGTACCAGGAGAAAACCAGGAGTATGGGGGGAAACAAAGCAAATGCCATGCACACAGACCCTGAGACAGTAATTGAACCAGGAGCCTCGAGGTTGAAGGTGACAGTGCTAACCACTGAACCAGCATGCTGCCATAATTATTTCAGTGAGTCAAATACTCTGAATGGAACCTTTCGGTGTCTTTTTAGCATAAATATATTTAATCATATACTATTTAAATTTAATCATTTGCTGCTAATCGAACAACATTCAAAATTTAATTATGAAGGGGAATTCTGAAACACTTAAAAAAATAAATATAAATAAAATCAGTTGTGCTTGGAGCTGTACTGAACTGTACCCTGATCGCCACCTAGTGGTCAACACACACTTTATATTTCTGTCATAATTTTTAAAAAAAATAAGGAGGTTTTAATGCTAATAACAAATATATAACTTTTAAGTCCAAATTCCAAATTCAATGAATGCAATCAAGCACTAGAACAAACGAGGCCTATGAACTCAGTGACGTAAACAGGAAGTGCGTCACCGGAAGTAGGCGCAGCCACAGGGAATTCAAAAATTTACAGGAACCTATATTTTTATTATTATTTAAATAAATATATATATAAAGTAGCACAATATACGGTTATTTAGGAATTTGTTTAATGTTTTAAGTTTATGAAAGAGGAAATGATAGAAACTGAGATTACCGTTTATGAGTTAAGAGCGCGCGCTGCGGTTACCAATGGCGACGCGGACGCGCTGGTCCTGCTGACTAGCATGAGTGTGTAAAGCTGCTCTGATTTAATCTTTCCCTCTCTGTTTGTGTGTGTATATCATGGTGAGTGTGTGTATGTTTACGGTAAGATGTTTTCTCACTGGTGTAAATGCATGCATGGTTCTTTAGTGCTAATCATATGTGATTTCAGTAGCAGCGTTGTTTAACTTTGCTAGCATTGTCACTGAAGAGAACACAACAATAAACCAATGCAGATGAGTCAGAAACTTAAGACTGGAGTCGGTTTATTCTTGTTGTTATTAAGGAATTTATGATTAAGACCATAAAAGGGAAATAAAATCAAATATTTTGTTGAAAATCTCCTTTGTCACAATCTCCTACATCTTTCTTTCACATCAATCATTTCCCCCCCATTTTTCATTAACATTCAGCACTTTACATGCATATATATTTTGTAAACGTTTTTGTTCCACAAGTAAAAAGGCATGTGTCTTGATGCCATAATTGGTTCGATAATGCTGATGTAGAAGTTGAGAGAAGATCTATAAGAGTTGCGTTGTGTTTGTAGATCTAGAGAAAGCCTATGACAGGATGTCCAGCAAAGAACTGTGCTATTGCGTGAGAAAGTGGCAGAAGGTGAGAAGAACTGTGCTATTGCGTGAGAAAGTGGCAGAGACGTGTGTGAAGGTGATGCACGATATGTACAAAGACAGCGTTACAGCGGTAAGCTGTGCCGTAGGTACCACCAACTGGTTTAAGGTGAAGGTGGGACTGCACCAGAGACTGGCTCTTCCTTGTTTGCATTGATGATGGACAGGTTGATGAATAGGTTGATGGATGAGGTTGGTCTATGATGTTTGCAGATAATATTGTGATCTGCAGTGAGAGTAGGGAGAAGGTTGAGATGAGCCTAGAGAGTTGAAGGGATACACTGGAGAGAAAAGGCATGAAGATCAGTAGGAGCAAGACAGAGTACATGTGTTTAAATGAGGGAGAGGGTGGGGGGAAAGGTGCATTTGCAAGGACTAGAGTTAGGGAAGTTAGAGAAGTTTAACTATTTAAGGTCTGGAGGTGGCAGAGCTGAAGATGCTGCAATTGCTTTTTAAAGTGACAAGAATGGACAGGATTAGGAATAAATATATTAGAGGAACAGTGCAGGTAGGACGGTTTGGGGACAAGGTTAGAGAGGCCAGATTAAGATGGTTTGGACATGTGCAGAGGACGGATGAGGGGTATCATTATCAGTAGGATAATGTTAGAGATGGAGCTGCCAGGTAGGAGAAGAAGAGGAGGGACCAAAAGAAGTTTTATTGATGTAGTGAGGGAGGGCACGTTGGAGTGATGAGGGAAGATGTGGTAGATGGAGATAAATGGTCCACTGTGGCGACCCCTAATGGAAGCAGCTGAAGAAAGACGAAATATGGGAGCAATAAAGCGTGGTTACTCTTACCACTCAGATGTTTATAGATTTCCACTAACAGCACTACCTCAGGTACATCAAAGCAAATTGCAATTTAACTAACACACATACGTAACTTGCATACATTTAATCTGTACATTTCATCTATTACATGACACTTTCACTTACATTATAACAACTATAAACACCTGTTCCTTTGCTACACACACTCTCTTGCTCTCTCTTTCTCGTTTTCCTCTTTCCTTAAGTTAATATGACAAGTACTAACTAATAGGAACTATAAAGTGTATCCTGTAACCCTTCATTCTTCTAGAACGTTGAAACTGAAGACTTCTTCCATAAATGTTAAGTAAACTTAGCGATAAATACACGTCCGAGTGTTAATATAGCGACATTTTTCATTTAAAACTTTGTTTTGTCTTTTCATGTCAGACGTCCAAACAGAAGAAAGGCCTGAGAGGTGAGAGGTTTATACACCTGATGAGCGTTCTAGTACATATTTTTTAATATATTCTTTTTAGATATGCAAGTGTAATGTGTGTTGTTATTTACCAGGCTCGATTGATGATGTATTAGGAGACCTGCTGGGAGACGATGCAGATGGTATGCGACTCTACTGGGTTTAAACAATAAACTGGGTTTAAACATTCCTCCTGTTAGAACCTGAGGCCTGTGACGTTGTAACATCAGACATCATAGCCTTAATGTTTTGATAAATTATTGTATAAAATACCACAGATATGACCTCTTTCCCCCCAACTCAGATCTCCACCCAAAGGCCAGGTCTCCTTCTGGTGGACTTCGAAAACCAGCAGGTGTCTTACGAACACAAAGCGGAAAGAGGTGAGCGCTCATGCTGAGACAGACGGCGAGGTAGCACTGAATGATAAACTCTAAGGATGATACTCACCAGTATTTGTGTTGAAACTGATCAGGAACCTGCTAGACGATGATTTCTTCAGCAAGCTGGCCGAGGAGGCGGAGAAAGATGCCGAGGTGAGATGAGTCCGTTTACAAGCCTTTGTCTTTTGTATTGTGGGTTCTGATTGGTCAGAAGGTGTTGGTTAGTTTCCTACAGTATAACAGGAGTGCAGCGGTGAATCATGGGTTTATATTAATGCAATTTGATACGTTATCATTTGTCTATAATGTGTTAAAAAGGTGTGTAATCAATACCATGGAGGATTGTTAACATTTATGCTAGAACTTTGCAACATTCCGAGTTTAAAAACTGTAACATCTTCAGGAAAAAGACGACGACACTGTGTTTTTTCTCTGTAACATCACAAGTTTTAGTTTTTTTACTTTTTTTTTAAAGAAAGAGACAAAAAAGAGTGTGTGTTGAAGGAAAGACCGGAATTGATTTGTTTCTTTTGCTTGCAGGACTCCGATGTATCTGAGGCGGATCCGAAGGCTTTGTTAGAGACTATGAAGGTGCCTGCATGTTTGATCTTTCACACATAAATCGCAGAAACACCAAAAAGGAGATCTGTTTTCTTTAAAAAAGAAAAAAAAGAAAGAAAGAAAAGAAAAACATTCCATATATTGTATCTAAAATAGATATTTTGTGTGTGTGTGTGTGTGTGTGTGTGTCACAGGACATGGATGATATGGACGCTGACTTGTTTGGATCGAAGAAGAAGCCCAGCTCAGCTCCTGCACAGAGCAGAACCTCCAGAGCTGAAATGTCTAAACCAGGAGACAAGAACAAAACCAATCGTGAGTCAAGGCACACACACACACACACACACACACACATACACACATACACACAAGACATTTTATTTCCCACTGTCTGTGTTGTGTGTATACACTGTGTATACAGTATCTCTCTCTCTCTCTCTCTGTTCCCTCACAGAAGCAGCAGAGATGGAGGACAGGAAGCCCAGCTCTGCTCCTGCTGCTCCTTCTGTCAGGAGCTACAGGAAGTTCAGCTTCATGGGTGAGTTCAACTTAAGATGTACAGATTTACAGCGTTTAATATTAACTATTATCATAATATACCAGCTGTAACCTTCTCTCTATTTTTATTCTTGAAATAAATAAGACAAAATAAAGCTCAGCTTCTAAACTTCTGACAAATGACATGCGAAGTTCAAACAGCACTGTATAAAAGAAAAGTGCAGATGTTCTGTGCAAGTAATTCTGTTAACATTTCCATACCTGATGATTTACATTGAACGGTTTATTTTGTGTTCGTTAATGCTGCATTACTGCAGATGATGATAAAGAGGATGGTGATGATGATGAAATTCCAGCTGCTAAACAAGGTATCAGCACAAAAACGTCTGATAAAAAAAATCTTGGGATACGATAAGGAAAAAAACTAATGTTTAATTGTTTGAAACTGACCTGTATTTAATGCTTATTACATTCACATCCAAATGAGTGAGAATAAACAGAGGAGTAGTGTGAGGGTCTTAGACTCATTCAAGTGTGTGTGTGTTTTTTTTTTTTTTTTTTTTTTTTGTGAATAAAAAATTATCCGCATTCCGTGATATTAAAACTTCTTATTGGCACTTTGTATTTAAGGCTACTGTCTCCCCAGTCACTGCTGTGCAGGTGTGAATGTGTTACATTAGTTCATTTGTAAATGCGGTGCGAGTGAAAATTGATGCCCGGTTTGTGATTTGCACAAAAGAAGAGCAGCGTGCAGTAATGAATTTTTTTGTGGTCTGTGGGTGCCGAAACAACTCGTCATTACGAGCCTAAGGGTAAACGGCAGAGTATGGAATGGAAACATCCTTAATTGCTGACTAAGAAAAAGCTCAAAAGTCAACCATCAGCTGAAGAATTCATCAATGCTTACAGTTTTCCTGGGATTCTGAAGGGTCAGTATGGGAACTTTATCAGGAAAAAAGTTCAACAGTCTACAGTGCTAAAGTTCAACAGTCGTTACAGTGAGACACTTCTGATGAAGAAGTGAAGACAGTGGTGCTCAGCCTAAAACATTTTTTAAAGAGAGAATTTTGATGTACCCTCGTACTTGGCATTGATCTTTACCTTTTTTCTTTTTCTTTTTTTTTTTCATACTGTGGTGTTTCTGCGTCTATAACAGATGACCTGGACGATCCTCTGGATGATCTGCTGAATGACCTGGATGAGGAACAACCAAAAAACATTCCATCAGGAAAAGCAGGAAAGCAGCAGTCATCCTCCCCGGCTGTACAGAAGAAAGAGGAACAAGGTCAGAGCAATATATCAAGAAAGTTCATAATTAAGTTCCGGTATTATGTTCATCACTGCAGAACCTGATCAGGAACCAGGGGTGAATTTGTAGTTTTTGCTTGGAACCTTTTTTAGTTCCTGCTGCAGTGTAGGTACTTCTCAGTTGGACCAGTGTGCAGTGTGTTAATCTAGATAACAGGGTGTTGAGGAGATTTTATTGTATTTAACAGTGATGTTTTGTGATTTTAAATGGTTTATTTTATATCCTTGTATTCCAGCTGCATCTGTACCTACACCTAAGAAACGCAATGAGTTGAACTTTGACGATGATGGAGACGATCTGATGGACGCACTGGGGTTCAGTGACGCATCAAAAAGAGGAGAAAGAGGAAGTGGACTCGTCCCCAAAAAAGAGAGGTACAGGTTGATCTTTTGATATGATTCCCTTTATGTCATATCCTGTAGAAATATATTAAGATCATAAAATGATGGTTCAATAAGTCAGTGTGTATTCCATGGTGGTGTGTATGGAGACGCTGACCTCAACTCTGATTTGACATCATCATATTATTATTTGATCCTCGGTCCAGTGACACTCCTCAAAGAGCACGCACCAGACTGGACGAGATTTTGGGGATTGGGACATCTCCTCGCCTCCTGGAAAGACCTGTGACTGGAGAGAAAAAAGACACAACACCTGCAGAGAGACAGCCACAGAAGAGCTCGGCAGGCAAAGGTAACAAAACCTTGTGGCCACTGTAGCCTCATTTTCAGTAAAGGAGGCGTGACCTCTGCGTCTCAGTTTTAGTGAAGAAAGAGTGGGCTCTGCCTCAGTTTTAATGAAGGAGGCACAGCTTCTCTGCCTCAGTTTTAATGAAGGAGGCACAGCTTCTCTGCCTCAATTTTAGCGAAGAAAGAGTGGGCTCTGCCTCAGTTTTAATTAAGGGTGTGGTCTATGTGTCTCAGTTTTAGTGAAGGAGGCACTGATTCTGTGCCTCAGTTTTAGTGAAGGGTTTGGACTATGTTTCTCAGTTTTAGCGAAGAAGACATGACCTCTGCATCGGTTTTAGTGGAAGGGTGGCCACTCAGTTTTAGTATTTAGATTTCAGGTTCTCAGACGGCTGCTCAGGAAGATCATGTGCATAATAAGGCATATTTCTCATAAAGACAGAAACACGTATGTACACCTTTGCTATCACAAAACACTCTGTCCTATTAGCACTAATGATGGTGTTGTGTTTGTAGACTCTGCGTTTGGAGATGAAGACTTAACATTCGGGTCATATCAGCCCACGCTGGGCTCGACTCCAGAGGGACGTACCTCTCGCAGACACTCCGTCCGGTGAGAAAACGCACACAACTTCCTCTCCTGGTTTGGCTTGGCTATATGACCTGCTGTAACCATGTAACAGGCTCTGACTTGTGTAACGTGATGAAAATGCTCTCCTGCTGTTTCAGCAAATCAAACACTGATCATAACTCTCACCTAGATTCTCCACTGAGGATGTCAGCTCTCCTTCTCCAGAACGCAAGCCCACAACCTCCACCATGACCTCAACGAGACCTGGCCGTACCACTTCAGACTGGCTCGGGCTGAAACAAGATGAAGATGAAGCGGAACAAAAGGAGGAGCCAAAACAACAGAAGAAGGAGTCCACGGAGGCCTCTGACAGGCTAAAAACTCTTTCTTCTCCATCGCATGTAGGAGGAAACGCATCCAGGGTGACATTGAAGCCCACTGAGGAGTTTAGAGCCAGGCCTGACTCTCCAGGAATTTCCACAACCATTGCACCCAAATCCGAGCTTAAAAAGAAAGAGGGAGAGGAGCAGGACGACTGGCTGGCAGGAGCACTAAGTAAGAAGAAAGCACTGGTGGAGGAGAGAGGGAAAAGGCAGGAGGAATCTCTGGGGCTTGGAGAAGAAATAGACCTGGATACATTCCTCAGGTATGGACCGATGGAAAAGATGTTCAGCAGAACTTTCAGTGTTTGACTCCTTAATTAAGTATTTCACACAAGAGGGAGTGCTGTTGTACTGAAATTCAGATTTGGTTGTAGACATAAGTGCTGAACAAAAGCTTGGCTAAATTAATGACTGTTTAGAAATTAGAGACTGTGTCTGAAATCCGAACTTTAACTTGAAGGCTATTCCATAACTTTGGGGGTTTGTAAGAAAAAGCTTTCGTAGTTTTCATAATACAAGGTACTGACAAGCAGTCTGCATCTTTTGATCCGGGTAGCCGTGGCGTATTTGGAAGTTACTAGCAGTTTGCTCAGGTACTGATCATTTAGTGCTTTATAGGTCAATAGTAATATTTTAAAATCCACTTATTCCACTTTAGATTATCAACTTTGTTTACTTCCGCGGTCTGGTGTTGAATTCCTAATAGAGTTAAATGGAAAGCTAGTGCATTAGGTTGTACACGCATTTGTTCAACACACCAATTCGTGCCCTTGATCAGGGATTGGAGAGCAATTTGGAATTCAGCCTTATGTTAGGAGCTTGTTAGCTCTTAGCCATAAATAAAAGTACCTGGAAGGGTCAGATATAATTTGCAACACATTATTAAGGAGTTAATGTGCTGTTTAAAATGATATCGCATTATCAGATGCATTTTTTTGCTGAAAATGCTCCTGTGACTGGTTTTGAATGTGGATTTTGGCAGGCAGCTGCTCTTTCCTCAGTACTCCGGACTGTACAGACCTACTTTCACCTCTGCCCACAACCGACAGTTAGTGTAATTAATGACTATAGAACACCAGAGATATACATACAGATCAAGATCCCAGTGCTGTTACTGTCTATTATCACCACTCGTGGAATGCCTATCACCCAATCAGATTACTCAGTCAGAACTAACTAGTGAATAAACACAAACATGTACTATGGACCATTTATAACAAGGGATTAAAAATATATGTATAATCATGAATATAAGTTGCCCGCGATGTTCATTTAACATTTATGGAAGGAATCTCCAGTGTTAGTGTTTTGTAATGCTTTTGCGTTGACATTTTGAAATACATTTACAGTTATTGGAAAGTTTGTGTTGTTTTTCCCAGCAATCGCAACACCACCTTGACTTCTCATAGGACAAAAGAGGACACGCCCCTCCCTCCCAGACAGCCCGGGTAACACAATACACCACTTTACAGAACGCACACCTGTTTAACACATTGACATATAAGGTATTTCAAATATATAAGTAAACGTGTGTGTGTGTGTGTGTGTGTGTGTGATCAGTCGTGAGTCTGTGGTTGTGCCTAGCCGACAACAGAGTCCTGTTCCTGCCCCAGGACTCAGCACAGGAGTTCAACACACACAAGGTATGTCCCGAACAGCAGAGCTGTCTATCAGTCATCCTACACAGGGATGGACTGCTGGTTGGACAGACGAGAACAATTAGCATACAGTATGTAAAAAGTCTAGATATCAGATAATTTAAGTCTTATGTTAATGACAGTACACTTGATATAGTACTATGCAAGAGTCTCGAACCCCTCATTTCTTCATATTTTGCTTCCAAGGCTCCAGATTTTCTTGTATTTATAATGAACTCTTGAGGAATAGTTCTCCCGGCTTCCTGAAGGACTTTTTGTCTCTGAGTGGTTGAAACAGATAAGAGGGGAAATGAGGACACTACTAAGGTTGTTACATAAATAACCAAATATTTAATTGTATCTTTAGGCACTTTGTAGCTTGTCAGATTAAAACATTTGATCCTTTAATCTTTCATTTAATTTAATTTGTTATGAAGAGGCTGGGGAGGCTAAAGACTGTTGGACATTTCAAAAATGAAAATAAAAAATGAAAAGAGGCTCCGCCCCCTCCTCATTAAACTACTGTGGACTACTTTTGTTTGCAATGATAGTCTCTCTCTCTCTTTCTCTCTTTCTCTCTCTCAGATCCAGAACAGAAACCTACAGGTGTAAGCGCTGCACCTGTCCAGCAGGTGTCTCTGTCTGCTGACGGCCTTCAGCAGCTCCTCCTGCAGCAGCAGGTCCGCCTTTACTTACTTACACACACACACACACACACACACACACACACTATCTACTGACCAGATTTCCGTGACAGTTTATTATGAAAATAAATAATAGTTTTGTGTG
>JAQMYJ010000021.1:2670632-2694653 GCA_030014305.1 Clarias laeviceps
TGGCCGATTTCGTTATCATTTTGTTGACAAGTGGGGCTTGAAAATTCGCCCACCCACTTAAGTGGGGAATGACAGAAAATGTTTGAGAACCACTGCATTACACTGAGCATCAGGTCTAATACAATTAGATTGATTCAGACTATACAACTCGCAAAAAAAAAAAAGAAAGATGCAAGCTTTTTACGGAATCTGCGAAGAAAAATCTTCACTTGTTTGGGTTTCTGACATCTTGTTTGTTTTGACACCTTGTCACGTGACCAAATGTATTTGCACACGCATTAATATTCATGAGCATCTGCCAAGGATAGGTTGCTCTATGACTTTATTTTTCCTCTTCACTTCAACATACAATCTTACACATGTGATATACATTTTGAGAACCGTTTATGGTCTTGTCAGTCTTTAATACACGTGTACACATATATACAGTGCTTCCTTGTGGTGGTCAAATGTATGTGCGTGTGTGTGTGTAGGAGCGCTGGCGGGTCACAGCAGAGCAGGCTAAAGCGGAGTCGGCGTTACGAGGCCTGGAGGAGGAGAGACGCACCATGACGCAACACTTCAGCATAGAGAGAGAGGAGCTGGAGAGGGCCAAGGTGTCTCACACATACACACACGTACTGTATGAGTGGAAGACGAAGAAAATGAGAAACGAAATAACAAAAGCACCTTAAGTATTTGAAAAGCATTGGTGTAAATGTGTGTTATAGAGCGCGCTGTTGGAGGAGCAGCAGTCGGTGATGCAGCGCTGTGCAGAGGAGAGGAGGAAACTGGCCGCAGATTGGACACACTTCCATACTCAGGACAAACTGCGCAAGGAGAGAGAGATGGACCGAGAGGGACACATCATCAGCATGGCACAGGTACACACACACACACACACACACACACACACACACACAACAAGTTTGTAGGAGCAAAGAAAACTCCTGTATCTATTTTTGCCAGTAGTGATGATGGTGTGTGTGTGTGTGTGTGTGTGTGTGTGTTAGGAGCAGGCTGAGCTGAAGCTCCGAGCAGGAGAGCTGAAGCAGAAAGAGGAGGCGTTACAGAAGGAGAGAGAGAGTCTGGAGAAACTCCGGGGAGAGCTTGAGGTGGAGAGAGAGAGACTCAACACAGCGGCGCTGCACCTGAAACACAGAGCTCAAGAGGTGGAGAGTCTCAGCAAGGTGACGTCACTCTCTCTCTCTCACACACACACACACACAGAGTGTGTGCGTATGTAAATAGTGTGTAATTGTTCTCGTGTGTGTGTGTAGCTGGCGTGTGAGCGGTACGAGGAAGGCGAGCGGGCGCTGCAGGAGGCTCGGCAGGTGGAGGCGGGACATCAGGCTCGTCTGCGCAACATCCACGCTGAGATGGAGCGACTGAGGTTGCAGGAGCACAGCCTGCAGCAGGTCAGTGTGTGTGTGTGTGTGTGTGCTGTAATCTACATGTCTTATCATCAGGATATACAAGACCAAGCATTTTCTTTAAACAGACTGTGTGTAATTACTCCTCTGTCCTGTCTCTCAGGAGAGGATGAGGATGACGGATTATCACAGAGAGATGGACAGGATGAGACCCGGCCCTGCCACTGACCGCTTACCCGCCCCTGCTGACCCTTTGCTAACAGGTACACACACACACACACCAATTATATAATATACTTGTATTATAACTGTGTGTTCACAACCCAATACACTAATGTAGGGCACATTTCATGTTGGGCACTGGTGGCTCAGTGGTAGGTCTCTCACCTGCCATATGCGTAAGGCCCGGGTTCGATTCCCTCCCAATGCCCAAAACCACAGCCACTGGATGCAGTGCCGGTCCCAAGCTCGGATAAAATGGGAGTGTTGCATCAGGAAGGTCATTCAGCATAAAACCTGTGTGAAAGACAGTGAAAGCAACATTGCATTTTCACCTCCTGTACTAGCTTGGTTCATATATTAGCGAGCCAACTGTTCATAGATCTTTGCTGTCTTTACAATATTTGTTTTTCCTTCAATGAGTCTGTACACCTTTATTGAGCGGCATAAATGACAGCATAAGATGCAAGCATGGGTTTTTCTTCCATTGTTGTGTGTTTAAAAACTAAATAAAGTCGTAAGCAGGGAAATGTAGAAATGATTGACCACACACTCCAAAGGACAATCAATCAAGAAGGTCATCCAGGTTTGTACATGTACGATTTTAAACATAATCGGAACTGGTTTTTCAGAGGTAGGTTCCTCGCCCTCCATATAGAAATGAACAAACCTAACGCACAGCAGAAAGTGTCTAAGCTAACTGCTCCTCACCGCTTGCATTAATTCTGAACCCCTCATATACTTTTACGTCTGCATTAATTATTTCTGATTTGTTTCTCAACTGATTCACTTCCTCCTGTTTCATTTAATACAGCACTGGATCCAGAGGCAGAAACATATTTGAATGTATAAATTAGAGCAAATGCTCACATCGATAGTCTCAGACTTCACACACACAGGTATACACTGAACATTTCTTAATAGATCAGAACCGATGTAGTTTCATGAATTTATTCCCGTGCTGCGATTCGTTTAGACTGATTCTAATGAACTACTGACTTCAGATCAGTCTGTGAAAAGTCAAATAGAGTTAGCTCTGGCTCCATTTGAGCTAGTGTTAGTTGCATTACCTGCTAGAAATAAAATGAATCTAGACTTTGGGGCCAATAGTGCATCAATAAGACCTTTAACTGTAGGAAAAGTAAATTGTCAATTTCCTCTGAACACATTTGTCCTTTCAGGATTCTACCCAGTGTTCAACAGCACTGCAGTTCCTCATCCTCCTGCACCATTAAGGCACTCCAGATCCATTTCTCCAAACCAACAGGCCACACTCGCGGTCCTGAGACACACGGCTGAGAAGGTACACACAGCATAGTAATACTGCTCTCATGCACATCTCATCTTTCCTGATGAAGCTAAACCTCATTTCTCCAACACAGGACCGGGACTTCCTACAGGATGAACAGTTCTTCCTGGATACACTGAAAAACATGGCCAGCACTTCAACCTTACACACATGACCACAGCCCTAACTCAAGTTTTTAATCATTTTAATAAAGAAGCTTATTAAAATCTGGCATGTTCTTAAACATTACACTTCACATTGATGTTCCTTTGTTGACAGTAAAGATCTGGGCCTGTATTCATGAAGCTTCTTAAGCGTAAAGGTTGCTCATAGTGAGGAAATTCTTAGAATTATGACAATTTTCTTAGTTTCTCCTTAAATTTAGGACCAAATCTTAGTAAAGAATGATTCAGACATCTTAGCCCTAAAAACAGCTGCCAAGGTTAAAAAAATTGACTAAATGGCAGAAAGAAATTCTCCAAATACTGCTCTGTCTAGTTTGGTTTTCATATCGGAGCTAGTCAGCTAATTAGATCCTAGTTTGCTAGCTGGTTCCGGTAAAGTGTGTTAATTCATGTTGTTGCTTGTATGTAGCACCTTGGTCCTGGAGGAACTTTGTTTCACTGTGTACTGAACTGTATATGGCTGGAATGACAAGAGCCTACTTGACTTCTTGGATTGTTAACTACATAACATTCAAAAGTGCAACTTTTCTGCAATCATAAACTGGTAAAAGCTGAGCCATTTTGGATTACAAGTAATAAAATCAATATGGTAAATACAACTTAAATATAGTAACTACCATGTGGAAATTGGTTGCTTCAAAAGCTAGACATTTAACATTTGGCTGTTTGAACTAACAGATATTTAGCCTAAAGTATAAAAGTACAAGTTTGCATAAAGTAGCCTGTAGTCATTATAAAACTTTATATACAATTTCACTGTTCTATTTTTAGAGCACATCAAGACCGTTGCAGAGGTCATTATTTTTTATTAACCCATCAGCCCTTGAATTGCTGCATCATCCCTAGCAAAGGGGTCAACTACACCTCAAAGAAAGGTTTTTGTACTTTTTCAGGGTTGCTCTGAGCAGTTTCCTAACTCACTTAGTCTAGGACTCCCAGTTAGGTCTTTAAGCTAAAGCAGGAGCTCAGAATTCCAAGAAGCTTTGTGAACATGTGCCCTGAGTGATAAGCTGGAGGTGTGAAGGTTTAACAGCTTTTAAAGTACAAGGCAATTCAGACAACTTTTGTTCAACAATTTTATTTATACATTAAAGAAACCATGATTGCGGTCACATGACTGCAATGCACACTTCCACTCAAATCTTCAATCAAGGACACGTCTTCATACTCCATTCACCTGAAACACAAAACACGGACGAGTTAGTTATCAGCCCCAAGCTTTGTACACAGCATAGCAAGTGAGTAAGAACAAGCCTCAGGTTACCAAGGTCTCCACATGATCATTTCAGACAGGGATAACTTCTTTCATCACAGGCTTGTCTGATTTCTCTACACCCACACACTAGCTAAACCTTCAACCATCCATCCTACAACTGCTTAGTAACTGTATCCAAGCAACAAGTTTAAATCAATCCTTTTATATAATTAATCCCAATGACATTTTAATCATCCTCCAATTTATTTGCTACCACATGGCTGAAATTCTGCATTCCAATTGGCCAGACAAAGTTGAGCAATTTTCTAGAATATACTGCACCTTCAATTTTCTTTGACTAGACTATGGTCTATTAATTTAGCCATCCTGATTACTCTAATATACAGTACTAATGAACATGTATAAGCAGGAGTGTGAGGGTGGGGGTGGAGGTTTGCACACTTTTTTAAAAGTTAAAATATATATAACAGTAAGCATACCCCTTAAGTTCTGGGTTAACCCGAGGCTGAAGTGGTCCAGTATCAGGCGGTGCACAACCTGTAGAGAGAGAGAGAAGAGGATTCAGACACATTGCACATAAAGCAGCGAGGTGACAAACCTTTCAGCTTCATCCTCAGAACAGTTTAGCTCTTTAACCTCGTCAGTTATCGCATCAGACGGCACTTCCTATATAGCGTTATCATCTCAGGACGATATTCAGTTTATACAGAACTTCAACACACCGTACCTGCCGGAGCTGATCCTCGAGCTGGGGTTTCTCTGCAGGATTCATTTATAATATGATCCATCATAACCAAACATATCTGCAAAGAGAGTCAAAACATGTTAAGGATTAATATAGAAACAAACTTCAGATTTTGCATTGTTTTTTAATTAGATAAGTTCTGCGTATTATATAAATCAGAATTAAAAGCGATTGCACCAGATAAATCACCACTCATTATGATCAATTTACTGGTTGCTTCATTAATCTAATACTTCATGCACAGAATCTCCTGCTTTAACGCGCGTGCACATGGAGTCACGCGCCACGTGCTCGCGCACCTCGTGTGCAACCCTTGCACTCATTTCCACACAATGTTAAGATAAGACTTTTCACCTTTTACTTCAAATTCCTCAAATGTTTAAAAGACGAGTTGTGAAACAATGGAAAATCAAAAAGGAAAAAAAAAAACGCGATCCGATTCATTCATGCTAGCAAACGTTGACTAGCCTAGCTAAGATTTCAGGGGTTAAGGTGTAAATACAACAATCCAGCTAATGACATTTATCAGCACTTACCGTCGATCAGGGCGGCTTTAGAGCGTCCATATTTATTGCTGCAATGGTAAACATTTTACTTAGAAGCATTATAATAAGAAGAAAAACTCCTTCACACGAACTACTACAGCACAAAGTGAGAAGAGACCAAGCACGCGCAGTGGGGCGGAATTTATACGACCTATGACACGGCAACTCACGTGACTTCGGACCAATGGGATGCCGCGTGTAAGTTTTATCCGTGATTATGGATTGAAGGTTGTTCACTGTGAACTCAAATCAGGACATGTTATAATAATAATAGTAATAATTTTAATTTAATTAAATAATATTAATATTATATGATATTCTGTGGCGATCATTGTGGACAGCAAAGGAATAACTTCAATGTACGAGGAAACGTTTCTTTACTGTGCATATGGCAATAAACTTGAAACTTAATAATAATAATAATAATAGCTACAGTATATGACTATCTATTTATCTGTCTGTCTGTCTGGCTATAGGTCTGTCTCTGTATGTGTCTTTCTATTTGTCTGTCTGTCTATAAATCTCTCTCGCGCTTGTGTGAGTGTGTGTGTGTGTGTGTGTTTCGTCACTAAATCCAGCTGTTAAACTCCAGCAGCAGTCCCCGCGCTGCTCCCTCCTCCACCTTCCCCCCCCCGTGCCGCGGTGTCCGGTGCAGATCCGGTGACTTGCCCCCCCGGTGCAGGTGATGGACGGAGACGGAGGAGCGGAGCTGCGCGCGGAGTTCACCGACGCGGCGACGGGAAGACTGAGGTTCTCCGTGACCTTAACACACAGCCGCCTGTCGGTGCGGAGGCTCGAGGGTCCCGGGTCGCCCGTGTGGCAACAAGGTCAGGAGCTCGCGCTCGGGGACTGCGTGGGATGCCGCGCGTGCCGGAGCGAGGACGAGGCGGACGCGGCGGCGTATCTGTCGGTGTATCTGTACCCGGTGCGGCGCGGCTGGACAGGAGCTCCCTCGGGCCGCCAAAGGGTGGAGCACCGATTCAGGGTCCTCACCGCGGGGGACGCGCGCGCTAACCTGGAGGAGGCGGAGCGGTGGGCGCGCGCTGTCAGGCAACGTGCAGCACAGCACGGCCAGACTCTCAGAGACGGTGAGGAAAAGTTTATCAAAAGTTTAACTAACAAATTTAACTAAAAAAGGTTGGGAGGCGACCTTTCAGCATGCAACTGTTCACACAATGTCTCATTATTGAAAAATATACATTAAAATAAATAAATATTATATAATGGATGAATTAATATTAGCATTTAATAAATGAAAACGTTATTTTCCTGCATTCATCTGCATTAACTACACTGATTATAGATTAGATTAGATTACATTAGATCAGATTAAACTAATATCATTGTACAAGTTCAAAGGTAATGAAATGCAGTTCAATCATACCCCAAAAGAAGTCACAGCGGTACCTCGACATACAAATTTAATATATTTCAGAGGCGAGTTTTTAAGGCGAAATTTCGTATTGTGAAACAGATTTTCCCATAGAAAAGTGTATCTGTTTCAGCCATCCAATAATACTACAAATTACCAACACATAATCATATTTTTGCATATAAAAATTAACAAAACATTTAGAAAAACTATATATTATTTATATAAAAATAAAATATAAAATAAATAGACAGTAAATCCCAGTTAATCTCAATTTATGATTCCTCTTGGCACTGAAGGTGGCTTACTTTTGTTCTTGCTACCATCCTTGATAACATTCTTGGGTCCCATGGTGCAACGTCTTCACAAAATTTTGCAGAAAATGCAAAAAAAAAAGGCACAAAAAAATTTAAAGTCGCTTCGCTTGGCTTTCCACTGTCGCAATCAAAGTTTTAAACAGCTCCCAGACGTATGCATGCAACTTAGCTGGCGTTCGGTTCGACGCGTTTCGTTTGCTTGTATGCCAAAAATGCTTCGTATGCTGGGGTAAATTTCTTTCCATTCTTAAGCCGAAAATTTGTGAGGCAGGGCATTTGTATGCCGAGATACCACTGTACCACATTTTAACTCCCATGTTGGCTGAAATCAAGGAGACCAGAGTTCTGATCTGCTTGGAAGACTGAGTTCTACTGAAAAAGAGACTTTGGTTCTTCTCTAAAGGAATTGCACTGCCTGTACTGAATCAGAGAAGTGTTCACCGAGCACACCAGATCTAAGCTCGGGGGATTCATTTCATTTACTTTGGAACAGAAAGTTAATTGAGGTGAAAAAATACACAATGTTGTACATTTGAAAGCTGACTTCTCTTTCTGGAGGTGGCTTTTAAAGCATTTTAAGTAAAAAGAATGAAGGTTAATTTGCCATTTTTAAAAAGTCTTTAATAGTAGTCTCAATCATTCAGTTACCGATCTTGACCAACTAAAGACAATTGAGAACCGACAATGCAGCAGGAGCTGAATGTTCTCGGAACTGAAAAATCCCTGCTGGAAATGTGTTTAAAGACACTCAACTCTACTAATTCATTAACATTAGCTTAAATTGTTTATTAGCAAGCTCAGCATTTTCTTCAATACGCTTTTGCCTCAATACTCTTGAGTCTGCAGTCTTTCAGTCTGAGTTTGTGTGTGTGTGTGTGTGTGTTAAGAGACACCCAGAGGAAGAGAGCTGGAAGTCCTGACAGTAATGTGCACTTATAAAATTGTGCAGTGTAAGGCACATGGCTTAGGAGTCTCAGCGTGAAACTAACCTGTAACTAACAGGAAGAGCTCACAGATCAGACATTAGACATTTACATTCAGTATTCAGTCTCATGGGCTGTTCCTTGCATTTTGATCCAATGACAGAATTGCTTACCCATATTAATTCCAAATTCTGATTTGCAGGTCATTCAGGATTTTTTCCTTTTTTAAATTTATTATTTATTCATAAACATTACCCTGACAAACTCTTCACAGCTTGAACAGGTGTCGACCACACAGGTGTCGACAAACTCTTCACAGCTTGAACACAGTCGACCTTTCTGAACAGGTGTAAATGCAGGCAAAACGTTCATCACCTTGAAACAATATCACTATCAGCATCTTTTTATAGCATCCCTGTTCCTAAGCTGAAGCCTGAACCAGGGCTGAGAAAGAAGGGCTGCATGCGGCTGTCTGAAGTCTAATCAGCTGATGTAAGACTCGCTGAGTGAAATCTAAGCCGTATCAACATCAAGAGTTTATCAGACCCGGAATAATGATGCAGATCTGAGATGACGGCCACACACTGATCAGCTCTCAGACACTTACTGAACGTTCACAAACACCAAAAAAAACAACAACAACATCTGCACCTCTTGTAAAGCTGAGTGTGGAGCTGGGTTATGTGTAGTGTGGATGAAGTACCTATTAAGTATTCATTATCATTGTCATAAATCTACGTTCATGAAGGGAGTGTAACATCAGTCCAGTTTATTCTCAGAAACGCAACTCTTTGTCTTCAGTGTCCTCCTTTTTTTTTGTTCCATCTATCACACATGCGGAATTTCTCAACTCATTTTGGCGTGTGTGTTTCTGACCAGCCTGTAATGCGGATTTTAACAGTAGTATTTCAAATGAGTTTTTAAGGAGGCAAAGCTTCAAATCCATATAAATGGCTCTTTGGAGATAAAGCAGATTTCTGCAGGACACATGGCCTCAACATCAGACTATAGATTTCCCTAAGCTTTATTTGTGTGCAGCAGTGGGATCTGCGTATAAAGTATCTGACCTGATGTTTGGCTTTTGTGTTTTCCTCCACCAATCACTCTGAAGGTCACCAAAGCATGGCATTAGCATTCAATTAATTTGACGTGTGTCAATGTTAATAATGGCTGTGGTCAATGCATATTTTTTTCAAGAAAAAGAAATAACATGAAACATATGGTGTAATGAAAAAATCTCACTAGACCTCTTTCTCTTTTTCTCTCTCAGACACACAATTGTGATGCATCATTAATGATGCTGACTCTGGTTTTCAGGCTACACCTGGCTCTCTGCCACACACACACACACACACACACACATACATGCGCACACAGACACAACCATTAACACTGTCTAGTCATGCACAAAAACACATAAACAGTAATGTGGGATAAGCAGAGCGGAAAATAGCCAACTGCTTAATAAAGATTGGACTCCATTTGAGGAATAGACAACGGTCATGTGGTCTGATGGGTCCAGATTGATCCTATCCCAGAGCGATGGGTGTGTCAGGGTAAGAAAAGAAGCACATGAAGCGATGCACCCATCATGCATAGTGTCCAATTTACAAACCTCTAGAGACGATGTTATGAACTGGGGTTGCTTCAGTTGCTCAGGTTTAGACTCAGCAACGTTATGTGGCAATAAATTGAAGTCAGCTGACGACCTGAATGTACTGAATAACCAGGTTATCACATCTATGGAATTTTTTTTTCGCCTGATGGCATGAATATATTCCAAAATAGTTGACCACAATATTGTGTCCTTCGTGTGTAATCAGTGATTCAGGTTGTGTGGGTGTGTTGTGTTCATTTGTGTGAACAGGAAGACATTAACAGATGCCTCATACAGTAGTAAATATAGTGGATTTAAATTAAGTCTAAGAACATTGAAAACGCATTTTTGCTATTAATGGCTTGATGTAATATTTTGCAAGTGTTGAATCCAAGATAACAGAAGGCTAGCGGACATAATTTTCTAATCATAGCTAAGTAAGCTCTTTATCTAAGCTCTTTAGCTATCTCAGTATTTTTTTATGTCAAAGCTAACATATTGTTTGCTAGCTCAAGTAACAGTTTTGGAGAAGGGTTTAAGGTTTTTTAAACAGATTAAGCATTTAAAAATCTTGAGTATATGAAACCTAAATCTGACGTAAACAATACTGCATGATGCCTAAAAGCTCTGCCTTACCGTTCTGTTTTTTCTGTTAATGGAGGCTGAAACCGGATCAGATTTCCTGCCTTCCGTTGTATAATTTATAAATGTGTGCTCAGGAGTATGAGCCTTCGGATTAAAGGGATAAAATGGTCAAAAAACAAATGCTGAATAGAATAAAAACTGAGTAGAGAAGACAGGTTTAACATTGTTAAATGAAGATAATGCATGTTTTTTAGTGCTGTTCAGGAAAACCAAAGATGTTCTGCAATATTGTGTAGACAGCTAAACACGAGGAGTGAAGTCTCGCTCTCTCCTCTGTCTGATCCTGACATATGATCTGTTTTGTTCCACATCTCGTTCTAACTCTATCATTCAGTGGTCCTGTGTCAGGAGGAACAAATTGCTTGCTCAGAGTTGTTGGCTTGCTTGTCCTCTCCACATCTTACACAGCAAAAAGTCCAAACCTCACAGCTCATGGGACAGCTGTCATCACCTTCACCTCCACTAACCTCCATCTGTTCGCACACTCCTGGACGTTGGAGCTGAATCAGTAATGAACTAGACATTTAGCTGTAGTTTGCCTGCAGGTTACACAGTTCTATTCTATTCTATTCTATTCTATTCTATTCTATAGATATTATTAAAGTCCCAATCTACACCTTTCTATGCTCTATAACTTCTAACTACTCTCAATTTTATAAAATTTGCATCAGTAATTTAAGATTTGTAAATCTCTAACATTTAACTGGATGAACGTCATGCTTAGTAACAGTCCCAAGCCCAGACGGAATGGGAGGATTGCATCAGGAAAGGCATCCGGTGAAAAGCCCGTGCCAAGTTGTATGCAGATCAGATGGGTCACTGTGGTGAGCCCTTGATGGGAGCAGCTAGAAAACAACAAAAGCTTTACCACCACATCAGACTGAGCCAGGTTTCCTCTACATCCACAAAAAAATGTCAGAAACACATAGCAACTGGTAAGGACGCAGTTTTGTCTTCTCTTGACATGGAGCTGTCATGTTTTTCTTTTTTTTTCTTTTTTGGACGTGTTAAAAAAAATCCTGGTGAGGACATGGGCAAAGCAAGACACAGGAATAACTTAAGGACATAGTAACAAAGGTATTGACCAGTTAACAGCATAACTAACACTTGACTTCAGTGATATATTACAAGCATGGCGCAGATGGAAAAGATTGGATGGAGTTGTCATAGGGACGTCGCACTGTAGAAGACCACATTAAGTTCATATAATGTTCTTCTGGTGTTTACCATGTTTATGCAGCAGGTTATCGGCATGTTTTGTGATATTCATAGAATTTAGTAAACTGTACATACCGGATCCAGTTCCTCACACCATCACTTCGCAAACAAAAGTATGTATTCTAACCCACTGGATGCAAGACAAAATAGTAAGCGCGTGATAAGCACTGGTAAAAATGGGGTGCAATCTGATTGGACATAGACATAACTTGCTTTGATTTCACACTTGTGACAACATGAAAGATGCATTGAGAACCTGATCGGGACATGACTAGGAGGTAGTATGACCTTAATAAATGCGCATTTTCCATTTTCAGTTGATGGTGCGTTTCTTTCACTTCTCATGAAAAAATGATCAGCATATTCAACACCACCAGTCTCCATCTGTTCACACACTGTACAAGCATTATGATCGTGAGTGGTGTGAAAAATGGTATTTTAGCCTGATTAAAATTCCTAGTGGAAGATGTGTGTTAAATTAGCGCTGCACAGGAATCTCCAGAGACACTTTAATGTTGTTTTGTTTGTACTGTATGTCTGTAGTGTTGGTTCAAGTCAAAAATGTCGGAAAATGTGTTATTGACATACAGGGTGTAAACATAAGCCTTGTGAATGAGCAAAAGTGTCTATCTGTGCATGACCCTTTCTGCACAAGACAATGAAATATAATCGATAATAAATGGAAATTGTGATGCCAGTATTTTTTTCATAATATTGATTTTGTGTCTTGTATCAACTACAGTTGTGTGTGTGTGTGTGTGTGTGTGTGTGTCTTTAACTATCTCAGGTATTGAGTTTAACCGAGTGTGTGTCAGACAGAGGGTGATGGTGCTGGTGAATCCTCAGAGTGGACGAGGCCAGGCGATGTCTCTCTACACTGGCCCTGTATTGAGCATGCTCACTGAGGCGAACATCTCTCACACACTCATCACCACAGGTTTGTTTGCATGGCGTGCACACACACACACACACACACACAAAAGTACCAACCCTACCTCCACGGTTTATGAGTACAGTTTCACATTTCATGCAAACTTTATTTCACACAGTATGCAACACAATCATCAGTCTGCGTTATTTTTGGTCTCGACACTTTGAAAGTGAAATGGGAGAGAATATGTTAAACAAAACAGCAAAACATGTCAATCCAGTTGAATCAGACAAAATTTAAGCTGGCTTAAAGCTCTACATTTGGGATGAACCCAACGTACTGGATCAACTTAAGAACACTATGAAGCATGTGGGTGGTAGCATTATGTTTAGAAGATATGTTTAGAACAGGTTCACTTAACCTGTTTGAATCATGGTGTATTACATTAGAGAAGAGAATTGCCAGCATTAATTAGCACTATGCATTTTGGTAGCATATTTTTAGTGACACACTGTTCATGAGGATGCCAAGTCCTGGGTGTCAGTCTTGCTTAGAACATACAATGGTTTGCACCAATGCCATATAACTCACTATGATAAAAAAAAAAAAGGCTTTAATATGACATGACAATAATCCATATTCTTCTCTTCTGCTGCAACAAATTGTTATTATCAAATAAATTGTTATTATCAAAATATTACTTCTCCCCATGCTAATGGTATAAAGAGTTTTTCACACAGGTGTCATTTGAAAAGAAAGCTTCAGCATCGTCTCTTTGTTTAAAGAGCAGTGGATGCTGAGAGGGTTAAGACTCTGGGTTACCGCTCAGAAGGTCATTAGTTCAAGCCCTAGCTCCAGGTCTTTAACCCTGTTTATTCCAGGAGCACCGTGTCATGGCTGAGCCCGTGATCTGACTCCAGCTTTATAATACTCTGGGATATCAGAAGAAAAAACTTTACTGTGCAATAATGTATATGTGAGAAATAAAGGATGCAGCGGCTTAAAGTACTGTAGGTTATTTGTTTACTGAGTGTTCTGTGGTGAAGAAAACAAACCCAAATCTTTCAGTGACCCTAGACTGCAGGAAAATTCTGTCTCCACGAGGACAGAACAGTCTGCAGTTATATATAGAGGACATATTTTTATCTCATTGACATTTTGAGATAAATGTACTATATCAGTGCACAGACACAGACAGAGAGCAGAAGTGGATCAGAGACACTTAGTTAGTGCTCCTGTCTGCGGTTTTCAAGACGAAAGCTGAGAGAATAGCACAGGAAAAATATTTCTAGATACTTTAGTTGCTGATCCTTTGTAAGATTGTCCTTCTCTCACTTTGTGGGTATTAGCTGAAGTGTGCAGTAGCTTCATCCCACAGGATCAGAGTAGTGACAGCAGCACAGGTTTAATATACTGCAAGGTGGTTGATCCGAACATGATGTACACCCTGACACAGAGAGAGAGAGAGAGAGAGAGATAGCGCTGACTCAGCGCCTCCTCCCTATAGGATTCTTTTCTTTCTTCACTCTCTAGGTCTCTTTAACCCCTTATTTTGTCCATCTTCCTCACTTCAACCCCAAACCTCTACTTCTCACTTTCTTGTCTAAGTGTGTGTATACTGTATGTGCGACACGTGGTTCAGTGTTCATCTTCTAAGACAAATATTTCAAAATAATTATGCACCACTGCAGCAGTGAAAATTCGCTGACCTGTAATCTCAAATAATAACCCATATATTTATTACAATGAAATAAAAGTATGTTATTCGTTCTCAGAGCATCAGAACCATGCACGTGAGTTGGTAAGGAGTGCCGATCTGTCACAGTGGAGCGCCATCGTCATCCTGTCAGGGGACGGACTTCTGTTCGAGGTTGGTCTGTGTGTGTGTGTTTGTTTGTGTGTGTGTATATGTGTGGGGGTGTATTAGCAAATAATTGAGCGAATATGTTCTGCAGGTGATCAATGGTTTGATGGAGAGGGAAGACTGGGACGAAGCGATCCGCACTCCGCTTGGCATCCTGCCTGGAGGATCTGGGAATGCACTTGCAGCATCGGTGCACCATTACACACAGTGAGCACTGACATAACAAAGTGTTATAAAGGGTCATGTTAGATTTTAATGGGAGAAGTGAATGCCAATTAAACTGCAGGCTACTAGATGACCAGCTGCCTTTATACACGTCTCAATTTCGGAATTGTTAGCTACTGCCTCTAAATGTTTTGAATGATTGTCAGATTTTCAGTGATAGTCAGATAAGTAACAAACCAAGTTGAACCTGTGCCAACTGCATAAAAAGTGGCATTGCATTCTGGGACTTTTCCAGATTTCGTACAAATGCCTTCCAATTTATTACTGTGATGAATTGCTTATAGGAGCAGCAAAATTTTACCATTACCCCAAATGTTTTAAGGACTGTTCAACATTCATCTACCATTAACTACCATAGTGTTTAGAAGAACAACTTGCAATACATACAGCACCAGCCAGCACATTAGTACCAGATTATCAGACATAATCAGAACAAAGCTGATGCTGTTGATACTACATTGCAAAAAAGAAAGCCATCTTTGAATGACCTTTAATCAGATCCTTAATCAGACCTAGTTCTAGCCTCCAAGGGTGATGAGACTTTTGTGACTGAATATAGAGTCTGAGAGCACTAATAGGGTCATTTATATGCATAGGACACAGGAAATTAAACAGCAGAAGATATATTCATTACCCTAAGTACCCAAAGTGACATAGCTTCTGTGAGACAGTGCAGGCAGAATGATGAGTTGTGGCCCGTGGTGGAGAATGGGATGGAACTACTCACAGTATGTTGCTCTGACACTCTCTGTACGCAATGGACATAAAAATCTATTTATAATATGGAAGGAATCCTAATTGGGGTCCTTTAATTCTACACTGAGATTTAATTACTATACAATGATGATTCTCTGTAGGTTCATGAACATGTCTAGTTTTCTTATTATTATTAGATCAAATTTTATGCACATGAGACACTGTTTTATGAGACAAACGCAAAATTTTGTTGCATTTCAAAATTCAAAAACAATAAAGGTATTCTATTCTATTCTATTCAATTCAATTCTACTCTAAATGCTCATTTGTATGTGTTTGTGTACATCTTATTAGTAAATGTTGTGTATGTGTATCCCAGAGCTAGCCCTGCACTGGGTGAGGACTTGCTGCTAAGCTGTTGTTTCCTGCTCTGTAAAGGTCTGGTGTGTCCCCTGGACATCGTCTCTGTGCGTCTCTCCACTGGTCCCCGTCTCTTCTCCTTCCTGTCACTCGCTTGGGGCTTTGTGGCTGACGTGGACATTGAAAGCGAAAAGTTCCGCCAAGTTGGTGCCATGCGCTTCCTCGTGGGGACTCTTCTGCGACTGGCATCTTTACGTACTTACCAGGGCAAGCTGGCGTTCCTGCCTGCTAGAGAGAACTCAGACATGGCATCGATTTCCTCTTCCCCTGGTTCACATCCGCATTCCATTTTTTGTTCCTCTATTCAGTGTCTACCACAAGTACTGCAGAAGAAAAGAAATCCTCATAAATGCACAAGTAAAAATCCACATCCTAACTCTAATGATGATGATTTCTTACTCGCTGAAAATGAGGCAAAGGATGACAAACTACCTGACAACCTTTTGAGCCCTATTGGAGATCCGGTGCCAACAGATTGGACCATAGAAAAAGAGCAAGAATTTGTTTTAGTTCTGGCAACCTGCCACTCTCACCTGGCAGAGGAGCTGATGGTGTCACCGGATGCTCGGCCTGATGACGGGTCCCTTCACCTGCTCTATGTAACAGCAGGAATATCACGACCAGCCTTGCTTCGACTCTTCCTGGCCATGGAGAAAGGGACACACCTGACATGTGATTGCCCACATCTTATGTACCGGCGTGTTCGAGCACTGAGGCTTGAGCCAATCACGAAGCCTGGAGTCATTACTGTGGATGGGGAGCAGGTGGAGTATGGGCCAATTCAAGCTCAAGTGCACAAGGGATACGGAAGAATTATATGTGGATGAGCACCACCTAAGATCAGCTATAAAGGCCGTTCTAACTGATGGTGGAAAATGCAATTTTGACCTTGTGTAGTTTAGACAAGGCTGGGGTTGAAATGTGCTACTGGATGTTCAAGCTCTTGCAGACCATCATGACCTCATAAGCTGGTCTGTTCGTAAACTCTAAAACCTTATATCTTTGAAAGAAATATATGTATTATACTGCACCATCTAAGCTCAGCTGAAGACTCTGTCATGTTACAGTAAGAACTGCTCTGACAAAAACCTAGCTTTATTCCCATAACAGTTCTGTTAAAAACAGCTAAAGCTTCATTTTATTTATTGTTATAAGAACCTTAAGAATTTCATCAGACATTTTCTACCTCATTTCTTTTGTTTATGTACTTTATAAGGCCAGGATGGTGTCTAGGTTCTGGGAATGGGTCTGATCCCAGTCCATAACAGTGCTATTCACATGGGGTTGTAGCTATATTTACATCACTCAGCTACTGTAAGTGTAAATATTCTATAGAAACCCTAATACAGGAGAACAGGAGAACATGAGAACACCATCAAAGCCTCGCCCAGCTCTAGGATGGGAAGCTGAAAATGGCATTATATTTGATGGTACTCACAAGTCTTTTCTTACTAGTTACCAGTATTTTATCTCATTTTTGATCAAGTCATATTATTAAACTGATTTAATAATCTGTTTACTTGGAACATCTGGTCCTACTGCATCAGGTGCAACCTCTTTATGGGGTGTCATTACATCCTTTGCATGTAAATCACCAACAATTCTAGATCTGCAGCTGCCAAACACTGACATCTTGCTGGTGGCTGTAGAACATTAAAGAATGTAGAATGTTACAGACTAGAGCTCCAATATCTATCTGCTTATCAGTGCTTGTCAGTGGTTTCAGACCAGCAGTTAGCAGATTAAGTTAATAACAATGCTAGTACTCCAGCTGTTAACTCATAATCTGAAGTCAGTGGGTCTAGCCTTATCTATCAGCTAGTTGAACTCTAGAATGATTCTGGAATTTAGGCCAAATGGTTTTTATTGCTGACCTGAAATAAATGGCTCTAGAACGTAAGCTCTTCTAAATGGCTCTAGAACTTAAGCTTAGTCCTAATAGTCCTAATATAGGTGGTTCTGGAAATTAAGGAGGGTATTTAACTGCAGTTGATGTCAGTGGTTTTAATTCTCAACATGAAAGCATCAGACATGAAGTTGGAACATCTGGTGAAGTTCGTGAAGAATAGCTAATATTTCCAAACTTTAAGATTTTAGAACACTGTCTCATAACACAAGACTTATGGACAGTGGGTCAAAAACAGCAGTCAATAAGTTGATGATGTCAAGTCAGTGGTTCAGGAACTGCTGTTATGTATTGCAGACCTGCAATTGTGTACTGACTTGAGGTCATGTTTCTAGAACTACAACTAATGATGCTGATCTGACATTGGAGTTTTAGGAACATCAGTTGATAATCCTGTTCTGAAGTTGGATAAGACCATCTGACAACTTGGTGGCCTGTGATTAGAGATAATTACTAAACTAAATGTGGAGTTTGTAGAGCTCCAGCTAGTGATAGTCGTTTTGTAGTAATTGGTTCTTGGTAATTGTTGGTGAATTTAAGCAGATCATTTGGTGGCTTGAAATCAGCGGTTCTAAACCTTCAATTAGTGATTTCTAATGTGCAGTCTGATAATTGCTGTTCAAGATGGTGAGATTTGGCATTTGGTTGATCAAATTCTTTTGCTCTTCTTTTGCTTTCTTGGACTTCCTGTTTTATGCTGCAGTCTTTTCTATATAAGCACACGGTGAAGGAACACCTACCTATATTTCTGCAGAAATTTCTGTAGTTATAATATGTTTAGATGGATATGTTTTTCCCATGGTTTTAGAAAATGTAGAAAATACATAAGGAAGGTATTCTATTTTCAAAAATAAATGAATAAATAAATAAATAAATAGTTTTAATAATGGTCCTAAAGCATAGACCAATAAGAAAAACAAATAAAACATTGTACCCTCTTATTACCAATATTTCATATTAGATTAAATGCCATTTTTGCAATAGTAATTGTATTAGTAATGCATCTACTAGTCATAGAGCCGTTACAAAGAGTTATAAGCACAGGTTATTATGGGCTTTAACAAACATATACTGAGAATGTACACATATTTAATCTGTGCACTTATATAATAGCAATTTGTAATAATAATGGTAAATTATGATTAACTGATCTATAATGGCTTACTGTGGTAGAAATAGTTCACTTTTCAAATTAAAACTTTCTTATTGTCTAATTGTCTCTTGTCTTATTGTATTGGCTTGTACTAACTGTTCCTCAAAGAACATACACATATACAGTATATTTGCAGCCCTTAGACCAATGAAGTTGTTGTCAGATCTAGCAAAGAGCCCTAAATCTACAGGACATTTGATGATGTTGTGTCTCTCTTGGATAATAACACGTGAATCAGAAATCAACTTTCAGGTGTGGCAGCATTCACACAGTTTTAGCTAAGCATTTCAGGTTGTGTTAATAAGACATCTACATAAAGTTGATAAACTTAAACATAAACTGCTATATATTTTCCATATGTTAGATAAGAGTGCTGTACTGTATCTTTAATGTTTTTTTTTTATATTTACATACTAAAAGGCAAATACATGTACTCTATATTAAACTTATACCTATAAACCTATGTGATTTGTGTCGAAATAAAAAATAAAAACACACCCACACAATAGTAAGAGATAGCCAAAGGAGGCCAAAATGTATAAAGTTTATTGAAAGCTGCCAAATGATGAAGTCAAACAAGAAAAAAATGGAGAATAACAACACCAAATAATAGGTAAATGTATGTATGTATGTGTATGTATGTGTATGTATGTATATATTTGTGTAAACTGTCATGCATCGCTTAACATCCATGACACATTCTGTGTCATGCACCTTATTATACACTGTAAACTTTTTTGTGTAAACAGGGTGTACATTAAACTACTACTACTACTAATAATAATAATACAAAGTATGGTAGAGCACATACATCAGCCAGTCTATTTCGAATATCAATACATTTATAAGTTACAGTATATATGTATTGCACCTTTAATACCCCTATCTCACCTATGCGGTTTCACGCGGTGGCCATAAGTACGGATTATCATGATTCACCGCGAGTTTTTGGCACTGTGAGTATGTTCCCATCCTTACGCGCGAAAAATTAAACATGTTTAAATTTTTTGCCGGTCCTCGCGGAAGTTTGCGAACCTTGCAGATCTTCGCGGAACGTCAGCGGAGCGTCGGCGGACAATCGCGGCAGCTCACGGTGCCCGACATCGATGCGTCTCAACGTGAGTCAAACCGCATAGGTGAGAGAGGGGTATATACGACTGCCAGCGCATTTGCTATGTATACAAGAGACATGAGATATATGTCTTTCATTTGCATGTGCAATTATATCTCCAATCGGACATTTTAAACTCAATTACAACCTTATGGGATCACAAACACGTATGCAGACCTTTTCCCCACAGATGTTATGCGGTGCATGACTTATATTAGTGTTCTTCCCAAAATTTGTATTATGTACAATGTATCCTCTCATCATTGTTAATACACTCACTGAAGAAATCAAAATTGAATTAAGTAACCCAAAAATCCTTCATTGTTTTGAACATTAAAGCCTATACCCCAAGTCTTGCTTCTTCTGAAGTTAAGCATTAATTTCACCCTAACGAATGAAGGTAGAAGTGACCCTGTAGGTGGAGAATAAGTTGGAATCCATTATATCAGTAGATGCTACTGGAAGCAGGAGGAGTCCAGTTGACTGATCCTTTGTACACACTGCCATGGCTTCCTTGTATGTCATTTTTGACCTCGTCATAGGGTTGATTAAATCCTTCAGCATTTTGTCATCATCTTCAATCTCCTTTGCTGTTTTCTGGTCAATCAGATTCAAAATAATGGCATCCTCTAAGGCAATTCGTCCGGCTTTGTTGGGGTTCACCATACCACCTGTTAGAAGTTGTGCTTCCAAGTACCGCCTGGCAGTCTCATTTGGGATAAAGCCTTTCTGAGCCGCCTCCCCTGCTGACAGGCGCTGCTTGGTTACTGGGTCCTCAATACCTGTAAATGCCTTCTGGGCAGTGATAAGTTTGGACAGTTGATTTGTTTCGATGAGGCCGCGTTCTGCCGCCTTGTGAACTGAGTAGCGTTCCTTTTTGTTGAGGTCCACAATCCCCCCCGTGGCTGCTTGTGCTTCCAGAAGCTTATGAGCTGTGTCTGGGTCAATCAGTTTACGGGTCATGGCACTCCTCACAGACATGCGACTTTGTGTGGTGGTGTCAAAAATACCAGAGATTGGGAAGGTCTCATCTACATTAGTGATGGTGTTTAAGTTAGTATTGCTTCTGGATAAAGACCTTTTCAGTGTTGAGGAGCTGTAGTTGTTCACCACAGAGGTTGAGGTTGATGTGGATGTTACTGGCATGGGGACTGAACTTATGTGCTTTTCACCTACAACCTTGAGGGCAAGTTCTGAGATGGGAATTTTGCCATCCTTATACTGCTGGAGATCATACTGGGTCAATCTTCCTTCTGTCAGCGCCTCTTGGATGGAGTATGTCTTCCCACTCTTGCGGTCTTGTAGACTACTGATCTCACCTTTAGGCCCACTACTTGTGATTATCTCCCAACTACACTCAAGGTTCTGCAGCTGGATATAGTAGGTCCGATCAATAAGACCTTGCACATATGCATCATAGGGTGACATTTTTTTCCCAGTCTCTGGATCCAAAATAGTGATTTTGGTAGATTTAGTCGTTTCACTCTTATGCATCTCAGAATTATCCTCCTTTTTCAATGCTGCCTGCAGTTCAATGATTGTGGTCTCCCTTCTTTGTATTAATTCTTTCTCAGTAAGGATGTTCTTCTCTAGACTCTGTATATCAGCTTCCAACCTTAACAACTTTTGTTTAGACATTTGAGTTCTCTCACTTAGCATTTTTGTTTTCTGCTGGAATGTTACAGTGATCTCTTGCCATTCAGTTTCCAATCTCTTCAACTCCAGAAGAAATCCATTCCTCTCTTTCAGCAGTGCATCCCTATTTGAGATAAGTGTGGTCTCCTCTACGGAGGTGTTAGTAACTGTGGTTTGAATACGTGTCACTTTTATGTTGATGCGTTGGATTTCCTCCTCATGATTCCTTATGACACTCCTGAGTTGTGTTAATTGTGCTCTTAGACGATCTCTCTCAAGCTCTACAGTTTGGTCTTTCTCAAACCTGATTACCTCCTTATAGACTGTCTTCTCCACAGATTTCTCTTTGGTAAGGATATCTATTTTGAGCTTTAAGTTTCGAAAGTCCCTTTCCATGGCAATGACCTTGGTGTTCTCCTCTTCAATCTGGTTGCGAAGATCAATAATTAGCTTGTCCATTTTGACGTCTCTTTCTATTTTTATGATCTCCTCAATAATGACTTTCTCCTCAGGAGGTGGACCATTCTCAAATTCAAGAATTTGAGTCCTGATTTGCCTAAGCTCTGTCTCAACAACAATCTTCTTTTGCCGAATGTCTGTCTGACTTATGCTCTTTTCCTGCTCCAAAACAATGGCTCTCAGTTTCTTCACTTCAACCTCTAAATCCATACGATACTTGCTTTCCTCATCTAGCTTCTTTTTTAACCGTGCATGCTCAATAATCTGGCTTGGGTCCTTCTGGAGAATTATTAATTCTTGGTATATGATCTTTTCTTCAACTTTCTGTTTCTCCAGCACAATGAATTTCTGGCGAAGATCAAAGATGTTTTCTTCTACTGTCCGACACATCAGATGGTCTTCGTGTACCTCTTTTCTCAATTGTTCAGCCTCTTTCTCCAGAAGAGGATCCTTCTCATATCTGATGAATTCTTTTGTTACAACTTGTATCTCCACCTTGGACTTCTCTATCCTCAACTCATCTCTCTGTTTGCGTAGAATGGTCAGCTTATCCAATGTAGTTCGGTAAGTGTCCCGCAGGCGGGTTAGATTTTCATTGAGCCTCTTTATCTCAAAAACAATTTCTGGACTTCTCTCTTCTTTTATAATTTCATGTATGCTTTCTTTTACTTCCACCCTGGGTTTCTCAGAACGCACGCTCCTCAGGTCCACCATCACCACAGTTAGCTTATTCTCAAATTCACTACGTTTTATTTCCCATTCCTGAATCTCTTTTCTTAATCGCTTTATATCTGCCTCAGTTTCAGGGTCAATTCTATAGATTTCGTTGATGGTCTCCTTCACCTCAATCCTTTGTTTCACTATGTCTACTTGGCTATAACGAGCTTGAAAGACACTTATCTCCTTTGTCAAGATAATTATTTCTTGATATATTTCTTCCAAGCTTGTACGAAGAATTTTGGACTCTTTAATAAGCTCTGGATCTTGTTCTACCTTCTTCACCTCCTTTATGACTATCTGAGGTTGGATAGTGGGTATCATTATTTCTAGTTTGTTGATCTGGCTTCTTATCAGAAAGATTTCCTCACTTAAGCTTTTGGATCTGAGGCCAATATCAGAGATTTCCTCCCTGAACTTTATAATAGCTTTGAGCATTTCAGGATCTCTTTCCAATTTTATGATTTCCTTTTTCATCACTCTTTGTCTTATTATCGGTGCCTTTTTCTCCAAGATAGTGATTTCTGTGCTGCTCTGCACTATCTCAGTTTCCCGTATCCTGATTTCCTCTCTTAGCCTTTTCATCTCCTCTCGGATAAACACTGCTTCCTTTTCCAGTTGAGGATCCTTTGAATACTCAGTCGTCACCTTGGTCACTAGCTTTGGCTTGATGTTGGACATTTCATGCTCCACAGTGATTATTTTCTTATTGACTATTTCAATCTCTGCCTGAGTTACAGTTTGTTTTGAAATCTCTTCCTCTATGTTTTTCTTCATTATTTCTAGGTCAGCCTCCAGTTTGGGATCACGGTAGTAATGCACAGTCTCCTTCTCTTCCACTCGCTCGACTCCACGCCGGTTTCTGAGTGACAACATCCTAATTCTGAATGTTTCCAGTTCGTTTTCAGCATGAATACGTCGGGAGATCTCATCTGTCAGGTCCTTCTTTAGGGTATCTACCTCATCCAGTTGTCTCTGCTGGTGCACCACTATCTGGCTTACAACCACTTCATTCTGTAAAATTAATCAACACAAGAGAAGAAGCTCATTGCTGGTGTGTGGAATAAAATTTTTTTTTAACTCATATAAAGATATTTTATTAATGCATTATAAGCAACTTGCCTACCAACACCTTACCATATAATTTATATTAAAAACTATACCATTTTAAGCTATACTCAGCAGTTTGAGCATTTTTAGAAGAGGAGAATTTAAAACAGGCAGAGACAGGATTGTCTTGAGGCACAAATCCGGGGAAGGTAACAGAAAAATTTCTGCTGCTTTGAAGGTCCCAATGAGCCCAGTGGCCTCCATCATCCGTAAGTGGAAGAAGTTCGAAACC
>JAQMYJ010000021.1:2694977-2707868 GCA_030014305.1 Clarias laeviceps
GCTGCAGAAACATCTCAAGGATGATCAGGGGAAACAGGATGCGCCTGAGCTCAATTTTGAGCTTCATGGCAAAGGCTATGAATACTTATGTACATGTGCTTTCTCAATTATTATTATTATTTTTTTATAAATTTACAAAAATCTCAAGTAAACTTTTTCATGTTGTCATTATGGGGTGTTGTGTGTAGAATTCTGAGGGAAAAAATGAATTTAATCGATTTTAGAATAAGGCCGTGACATAACAAAATGTGGAAAAAGTGATGCGCTGTGAATACTTTCCGGATGCACTGTATGTATTTACTTGGTAGATTAATTAGCATGCAGGGGTGGCATGATCTTTTCAGGCTCAGGAACAGATATGTAGAAAAAATATATGAATTGCAAAAAAATTCACCACAAAGTTGATGTAACAGTCACTTTGTGGTAAGGCATATTAAACACATCCTGCAACTGGAATAATATGTTCAAAATGTGTTGCAGAAACAGAAGATCACATCTCATAATGTTCTTTATTTTTGTCTATGTCAGTGTAGATAAATAACTAACTTGCCATATATTATCATATTAAGTTCTTGATCAGTTTTTATCCTTGTAAATTAGGTTTCCATGCAACCAAAACATGGCAATGGGCAACACATTTTAACTTGCTTGGTGGGCTCGCTTTTTTAATTTGTACGTCTATCTTAGCCAATCATATCATATTACCACCTCGTGTACCTCACCTTATTGCTGATGCTATTGGCCAGTTTCATTTGGTCAAGACCTTGGATATTCTCTGCCAGCAATTCATGGTATCGTTTCACAACACTTCTTTCCTAGAAAGTAAAAGAGAAAAAAAATCTACCATTGATTCCAATGTTCATCATGCTATAAAGTAAATTTGATTTGGAACACTACTTGTTGTTTTAGTTGATATACCTTATTTTGGATGGCTTCAGCGAACGTGAGAGAGTGCCATTTTTTCATATCAGTCTCATCATTGACTATAGTGTTGCGGTACCTATAGGTAATGGCCTCGTATTCCTTATAACACAGGCAGGGGAGAATTTTTTAATGAGATTTTTAAAGCCTGAGTAAAGACTAGCATTCTTCTCAGATATACCTGAGACAATAAAAATAGAGAATGTATATAGAAAAATAAATACATACTTTAAGGATGGTCTGTAGCTCATGAGAGAGAGACAAAATGCGATTAATATCATCAGATTTTCTCTTTAGTTCTTCAATGGCCCACTGCAAAGAAAGGCAAAGAAGTCTCAAATATCAAATATTCTCATCAAATAATCAATTCACATTTGATGCTAAATCCCAACATGCAATGCTCAACATTTTCACCAAACTGACCTTCTGCGAGTTCTGTTTAGTGGTGATTTGAGTCATGGTGTCTTCAGAAAACATCTTGTTGCTGGGCAGGTCATTCATGAATGCATTGAGGGAACGGACAGTACTCTTAAAACTTCTGTACTTAGCAGTCACCTCCTGCATCAGTGCCAATCTGCAATCATATGCCAGAGATTGAATTTCTTACATTATGACAAAAAGTAATATTATTATGATAACAAGTATTTTCAAGCTAAACTTTCACATAACATGCTTTTTAACCAGTGGATTTTATTTGCCTAAGGTATTGTAACATTCAGTAAGTGAATGAGGCAGAATGCAAACAAGCAAGCTGATCAAGTGTATGCTAGGCTTATTTAGCAAAAAAAAGTCATGTCAGTTTGAACAAATGGCACATCAAGAGACATCAAAGCAAAAACATGATGACAGCATTCTTCACACTGGGGAATGTAGTGTGCAAAAAGAGGTGGAATACCTAGGAGTATTGTATTGGAATAGCTATATAATGTCTACTAAAGGTTCAACTGGTGTTTGGGGATTATTTATTATTTGATGACAAATTATAGGCTAGGGTTTGAGTCAGGGTTATGCCAAATTCATCACGAGAAGCTTAACTATTAGTGTTTTAGTGTTTGAACACTAGTGGAAAAATAAAAAAAAGATTCAATTATTTTGTGTAAAATAAATAATAAAATAATAATAAATGTTATACAATATTCTTACCTCTGTTGTAGCTGATTGTTGATGTTAGCATAGCGGTTCCTGAGCATTCTAACCTCTGTTTCCTGCCGGTGAATATCAGGGCAGTACTCATGGAAACTTTCTTGCAGATGACCACACAGCTGTTTAGTCAGCTCAAGGTCCTTGTTCAGTTTCTGGAAGTCTTCCTGTTTGGCTACAACATCACCTTCAATGTTCTAAAGAGAAAGAAAAATTGCCTTATACATAAACTTTTAGAAGGTGAAATTGGTTTCTTCTACTGGCTAAGTAGCACTAGTTAGTGACTAGTTACAGACTAAGTTAGTCCTGTTACAACCAATCATTTGAACAGTTCAACCATTGTTCAAAACTTGATCATTTGAAAACCAAATGTCAGCATAGAGTTCCTTCATGACTACCTTTCTGTACATTAGCTTAAGCAAATAACAATAATATAAAGAGACATGGATTTAAGGCCACCTACCTTTAGCATTTGAATGTGGTCCTGAATGGCACTAAGTTTGTCTAGGATGATTGTGTCCCTGGCTAGTTGTTCCTCAAGCTCTATCAGATCCATGCCTACATTCTTAATCTGGTTCTCCAAAGACATAACAGCTGTGGCCCTTGAAAATAGCAAAACAATATTAGCCATCTCGAGACTGTGTGATTTTACGAACAGAACTATGCAAAAGTCCTGACCATCCTCTTCTTTTTTTTTTCATATTTTTGCTTCTAAAAAGTCCGATTTTCTTGCATTTTCTAGTCTTGAGGAATAGTTATCTAGGCTTCATGAAGGATTATCTCAGCTCTCATTTTCAGCCAATCCCTGTAGTACCTGAGCAGTTTTAGGTATATGTTATGTTTTTGTCTCGTTTATAGTCCACAGAATGACCTATGAATCATTTAGGCATAAAAAATCATCTAACTTAAGGCATGAACCAGTGAGAAACAGGTAATGACAGATGATCAGGCCAGTGATTAGTATACTGCTGATGCTGAATGCTAAATGGTTGGAACAAATGAGATAAGAAATGATGTCACTGCTGAAGTTACATAAACAACCAGTTTATTTAAATTGTATCTTTAGGCACTTTGCAGCTGTTCACATGTGTTCCCATTTCTTTAATTGAATCTACGTAATTTATTATAAAGAAATTAGACTTAAAGTGCTGTAGGTTTTTCTTGTTTAAGTTTTTTTCTAATTATGATTAACCACAATACTCTTCAGGTACAGTCTAAAGTGAGCATACTTTTTGCCATAGAGGTCAGTGAGGGCGTTGAGGTCTTCAATCTTGTTTTTTGCAGTGCTGAGTTTAGGAGGGTATGACACCGTGTTGGGGGCAAGAGGTTTACTTGATAGAAGAGGCTCAATTTCCCTTTCAATCGATGCCTTCTCTGTCTCCAATTTTTTCAAACTTGCGACTGCTCTCTAAAAGAGATGGCAAAGCAAAACATCATTTTGTGGAAATCAATAGGATTTAAGAGGAGTCTTCAGAATGTAACTATACCAATGGTCTCAGAATGTAAAAATAAGTATTAAGGTACAATAATGCATGTAACAAGACTTTCAGAATGCGATAATGGATAGTTTCATGACATAAAGTTTAAGATATAAAACATGGGGGCTTTTAGAGATAGCAACAAATGTTCCGGGCTATAACAACAATAAGAATTAGGATGTAATATTGTACATTTTTGGAAGTAAGGAGAAGAGTTTCAGGCTGTAAGAAATAGAATCAGCATTTAAATTATTCTTTTTTTATTATTAGTGCCAATGAAATAAATGTAACAATTGGAGTTAAGTTCTGTGTTTCAGAGAGTTTGTAAGAGTGATGTAACACCAGGAGTTCAAAGATGTAACAATATAGGACATATCAACAAGATTTTCAGGAGTTTAAGGCTATAATGGGTGTTTCTTTATTTCAGGATTTAACTGAAATAAGAGGTGATCTTGAGGCTGCAGGATGGTTTTACAAGCATGGAATTTACCATTAGGACATTCAGAAAATAACAACAAAAAATTCTACCAGGCAACAGAAAGATCTCAGTATATAAGAACAGACCAGGCAAAGTACATAAGTTCAGGCTGTATCACTATAATTTCAGGCTGTATCACTATAATCTTTTTTATTCAAGATTCTGAATGTAAAAAAAATGAGGAACTAAAGTACACTGAGAAAAGTTCTTCTCATGGTAGAAAAGTGCTTCCAACTTTTTGGGGAAGAACCACTTATGGGTCTGATGCTCTGGTCTCTACATACTTTTAGCCATATTGCGTAGCTTCAGACAATTTATTTATTCATTTATTTATTGGAGGCTGGAGCAACGATATACTTTCAGGATTAAATCATAGAAGATCAAGGATTTTTCTTTGTCCCTCACCACTGCACATCTGATGCAGTCCGTCTTACCTCATGCTCTCGAATTCGGGTTGCAAGGTCTCCGGTATGATCAGCTCGAGACAGTGGAGCTCTTAACCTGCCAAGCACCTCTTTCTCCAACTGAAGAAGATCACTGATGAGTCGGTCCAGACGATTAGACACAGCACTTGGGCGAGACTCATCAGAAACACTCGTCACACTCACTGCAGTGTGGAAAAAGAACTTAGTTAGAAGCCTTAGTTTTTTTTGTTAAGGTTTTCTTATAGTATTTATTTATTGATTGATTATTTATTTATTATAAACATGCTAGGTTAAATGTTGAAATGTTGGACATACCACTTCGCACAATCCTAACTACCTCTGTACTCTGGGTCGTTACAGAGGCTTGCAGAGAAGTTCTCCTTCTCTTTAGCCCAGCAAAGTCCCGTTCCAGGCTGTACACAAACACAATGCACCATTATGAGTTGGATTTACAAATAATGTTTCTTAAAGCTTAAAGATTTTGAATTTAATGAATGACATGCAAACACGATATATAACCACAAAACAAGACTTGTTCTCTTGAAAACTTCTACTTAAAAAAAAAAACAGATACTTAAACCAACATAAATATGGAAAACATAGTATAATATAATGTATTATAAAAAATATTTTTTATAAAAAATTTTGTAAGAGCATCTCTCACCTCTCAACTCGTTCAATGGCCTCTGTGTCAGGAGAAGGAATGGCAAAGCATACACCTGGAATATGTTTTTTCTCTCCAAGGCTGTTCTTTACCTCCCATAGTTCATCCCTTGGGCAGGATACCAGAGTGTATTTATCCCCTCGCTTTATTGATGCCTGTGACAGTAACCACAAACAATCAGATAACAACTTGGCACATCATAGCTTGCTGCTGAATGACAGTCTCATATACACTATATGCCCAAAGGTTTGTGCACTCCTAACCCTCACACCCATATGTACCTGTTGTATGTCCCATTCAAGATTTATTCTTATTGTTATAATGTGCTCCACTCTTCTGGGAAGGCTTTCGACTAGGTGTTATAGCGTGACAGTGAGGATTTGTATTTATTCAGCTACAAGAGAATTAGTATGCTTAGGAACGGGTGCTGATGTTGGGATGTCAAGATGGCTTCAGTTCAAGTTCATCCCAAAGCTATTCAGTGGGGTTGGGTTCAGTCAGGGCTTTGTGCAGGACACTCAGGGTCTTCCATTCCAAACTTGATACACCATGTCTTCATGGAGCTAACTTTGTGACCAGGAGTATTGTCATGCTGGAACAGGTTTGGGAACCTTAGTGCCAGTAAAGGGAATAATCTTGTCCTCATTGGCAACATTTTGTGTAAAATCTTTGGCAAAATGTTGGGGAAGATCACATATGAGTGTGATGGTCAGGTGTGCACAGACCTTTTTCTACTGTATGTACTGCTCAGTATAGTGACAGTGGACTGGAACTTACAGTTTATAAGTGTAGAAAAGTAAGGAATGAGCATTATTACAGAATTCTAAATATGAACTAATTGTGACTATGACTTCTGGAATGAGAACAAGCCAGTGCAGGTAAAAATCAACAGCTTGATTATTCTATGAAGCAATTGTGACCAGTAGAGCATCATGTTTATGCATGTGTGTGGGTTGGCATGTGCACACACACACATACACACACGTATGGTACCTTATCAGTGCTCCAGTCACACAGGGCCACCACAGGAAGGTTTCCAAACGGTGTCCTGCGCAGTGGCAGAGGAGGAACTTTGGTGCACTGCTCTTTAAGCTCTGCCAGTCTGCGTTCATTCCTTTTAACCGCTCTGTCCTCTCCCTAAAAAAAATATGAATTGAATCTGTTATAAAATTTAACTGGTATATGATAAATTCTGCATATTTTACTCAAAATACAACTCTAAGAAAATACAGAAGGTTTCAGCACTGAGGTGTTCTCTTGTCAGTCCTCACGTACCTCGAGCTGCATCAGGATCTGAGAGTTGCTCATGTTGGACAGCAGCGAAGGTTCCATGGTATTGTTGATTCTCTTCAGAGACTCTGAGACTGTCTCGGTATCCAGCTGGAACTGCAGGGTTGTAATGAACAGGCATTAGTGAACATGGCAGCACACTGATATTGTGGAAAAGAAGGAAGTTAGGAGAAACCTATGGATGACTGATTATTTTATGGTCTACCTTTTTGTAAATGTCCACATTGTTCAGATGAGCCTCCTGGCAGAGACAGAGGTTTTGGAATTGCTGCCATTCCTTCTGTACATTATCATTATTTTTCTGCAACACACAAAGATTTATTATATGATGAAGAATTAATTCATTCATTCTGACTCACTACTGACTTCTGCACTCACTTATCTGGGGATGAGTGAAGAACAAAGTATGGAAGTATGAAGAGATGAATGGCAGAAGGGAAGAAAGCAAGAATATAAGTGGATTTCATCAATCTTGACAGGGCTATTTAAGTGACTACCTTGAGGCACTTTTTTTCCCTCAAATACATACATTACCTCTATACATTTAGTCTTTAGAAATGTTGTAAACCATTTTATTAATTTTAAAAGTCATGGTCATTAACCTAATCTGCATGTCTTTGGACTGTGGTAGGAAACAAGAATACCCGAAGGTGACCCACCAAGTGAGAGAACATACAAACTCTACACACACAGAACCAAGACAGGAATCGAACCCTTGATCCTGGAGATACAAGGCTACAGTGCTAACCACTATGCCACTGTGCTACCACATTTAGTGACATGAAATATATTTTTATATAAGATAGAAAGAATATTGCACCACCATGACTAGAGGGGGTCAAGAAGTTACATTTTAATCCTGTGTTGAGACTTGGAAAATAAATGAGTAATAAATAAAGATTTTCAGCAAAAAAAACCAAAACCCTCAATATGAAGCATGGTCATGGTAGCATCATGTTGGCAGGAAGATTTGCATGATGGGAACTTTTAGAAGAAAATATATTACAATTTGAAAACTGTTCATGAACCCACCTTTATAGCCTGGGAACCAGGATGTTTTTTGTTTATCAGAGCGTCTGCTTCATCATGCAGCTTGGTCACTTCACGCTCATGGGTTAGAATTCCACTGCTCTTTAACCTCTGTCAAAGAAGCCATATTTTATTATTACCTCTATTATTATTATTATAACCTCCTTCAGAATAGTAAAATGTGAATGTGGAATTATAAACTGATTATTGAACAACCTGACATGAGGTGAGGTGAGTATTACGCAAAGCTAAATGTGTAGCTTTGAGCTATATTTCCTAAAAAAGTCAGATGCTATTTTTCTCTCCTAACTGTTCCTGTAATACAAGCTTCTTATCTTTTTTCTCCTTACCTCATATTCAACATGCAATCCAGCTGGGTCCCTAATCAGGTCGCTCCAGTCGGTTTTGCGGATGCGGTCCTGCTGCTCGGTCAGATAACTGACCTCTTTATTACATCGCAAGATGTAATCATACAGAGAGGACAGATAGCCTTTACGTCTCTGTGACTCCTCCTGCATAGTCAAAAGAATGAGAGAGAGAGAGAGAGAGAGCAGATTAACTTTGTCAATATCAGATTAACAGATTAACTTTGTAAATATCATCTAATATTTCAAATATTATTGAATATAATAGTTGAATTAACTCACAATGAGGCGTGTATACTCTTTCAAGTCCTGTTTGAACAGAGAAGACATAGTTCAATCAAATAATCATGATTATAGCATTTCAGTACAAAAACGGTACCTAACATACTAAACCATTCTCTAAAGTTCTTTTTAGTTTTGTTTGGTTGAATGTTTTAAAGCGATTCTGGTTGTCGACTTTTCGACAATCGGAAATTTGATTGATGAGCTGCTCAGGGCGTCTCAGTCCTTAAGAATTATTTCGTCTCCTAGATGCGAATGCTGTATATTTTGAATAGCTTGTTACGTAATATATAAAACTCGAGCTCCATGTAAACAAGTTAAAATGTCTCAAATCTAGTCAAGTTTAACTACTATTTTCTACACGATTATAATGCACCAAATATAAGATTTATAGACATGTTTTACGATTAAAATTTTTAAATCTTTGTTTGGTTAGCAGATCATTTCGCTTATTTCTAGAAATGAATGCTAGGCAATGACTCTGCCAGTCGTTAAAAAACAAAATAGTAAAATATATCTGAAAACCAGTTTAATAATCATATTTAGGTTGTGCATATTTAGTTCGGTCCTCGCATAGTCAAACCGCACAGGTGAGATAGGACTATAACTGCAGGAATAACAGAGGGCGGGTGGGGCGGGCGGGTTATCGGGGGCGGGGCTTGTAGGATGACTTTCTCACACACACACTTTCTCACACATTAAATTGTCGAAATAATGGATTACATTTTTGAAAAAGTAACTAAATAACTGAGTACTTAAATGGCGGACCTAACGCATTAGATCAAAAGAGTAGTCCAAGTACTCCTACGCTTACTTTGTAACGCGTTACACCCGATATACCGCAAATGAATGTACTGAATGTGTGTGTGTGTGTGTGTGTGTGTGTGTGTATCAGCTCACCCCTGAGTCCAGCTGTGAGTGATACGCTTCGATCTCTTTATGCAGGATGTTGTGAGTCGCTGTCTGCTTTTCCACATCAGACAGGTTTGACCCATATTCCCCCTTCAGGATCTGCCTCTGGATCAAACACACAGAATTCCAATCACTATGCATCCATTATCTGTGAAACTACTACTATACTGATTTATATTTATTATAAACCCTTTCTCTCCCTCCCTTGAATATTTATTTATATTTTGCTTGCAAAGAGCCAGACTTTCTTGTATTTTTTATGTCGTTTTGAGGAATAGTTCTCCAGTCATCTTCAAGGACTTTCAAACTTTTTGTCTCTCATTTTTGCCTAGTCCCCATACCTGAGAAATTTCAGAGGAATGCTTTTGTTTGTTAAGCCACACAGTGACCTATGAATCATTCAAGCATAAAAAGCAGACTTAAAGCAGACAAGAGGGGAAATGAGGTTGCTGCTGTTATTGTTGCGTAAACAACAAATTTTTTTTATTGCTTTAGACACTTTGCTGCCTGTCGCAGTAAGAAATTTGTTCCCATTTATTTATTTTAATCTACATTATTTAATATGAAGAAATGATGGGTGGTGTAAGACTTTTGCACAGTAATGGACATCAGGAGGAAAACGAAACCTGTGTTTCTTACCTGTTTGGTAGCAAGCAGTTGAGTCCAGTTAAACTGTGGAGAGAGATCCAACTCGAGACTTTGCTTATACAGCTCCCGATACCTCTTGCAATTGTTTGACCAGCGATCGTGCAGAAGACTCACACTATAGAAAGAGAGAGAGAAATTATTCATTACTTCCTTCTTGAATTTATCTACATAATACTCCACTCCTAGGCACAATTTATTATAGCCAGTCCACCTTCTGTCATGTGTGTGTGTGTGTGTGTGTGTGTGTGTGTGTGTGTGTGTGTGTGTGTGTGCATTTAGATCCACTCACTCCTGTTCAATCTCGGCAGCTTGCGGGTGTGGTATTTTTTTCACTTTGTCCAAATCCATGAACAGCTGCTTCAGCAAAGTCTCTGCCTGGGCCAGGTTGTCCGCCGTCTCGATTTGCTGACTCAGTAAACGGCCTTGCTTCCCAGCCTCTGAGTCCTGAGAGAGAGAGAGAGAGAGAGAAAGAGAGAGAGAGAGAGAGAGAGAGAGAAAGAAACAGAGATCAGGTTTAGATCAAAGTTTATTTTAGGTCCATCATTACTTGCAGTCATCAATATGTCCATGGAAGGTTGAGAAGAAAAGCTATCACATGCAAATGTGTGTGTGTGTGTGTGTGTGTGTGTTTGTGTGTGTGTGTGTGTGTGTGTTACCTTATCCAGCAGCTCCTCGGCACACAGTATATTTCTCTCCACCTGGTCAGAATTCTCCTGCATACGATTGACCAGCACAGCCATGTCATTTGTCTGGCTCCTACACACACACACACACACACACACACACACACACACACATACACATACACATTAGTCATAGAAACATATCACTACACCATAGGTCATGCAACAGAGACACACTTCTGGTGCTACACACTCCTCATGCTTTAGTATCAGGAATCTAAAAGTTTACTGTTTGATATTAAAACATAATTAAAGTGCTTAAACATGAATCCTTATAAGGTATGAGGGCATCCGTATCTTCTTTCTGCTCTTTGATATTTTTGAATGTATGTCTGAATCTGTGTGTGAATGACTCACACACATTGACACACACATTCACAGCTATGGGAGATTTGTCTTAGTCAGTCTGTCTATCAAAAGGAGAACATCACACACACACACACACACACACACACACACACACACAGAGAATAACACACAATTGCGCACATTCCATATTAAGCGTACTCTCATTTAGGTTGCACTTCGGTACACAGACCAGACGTGACTACACACTCAACAATAATCATAATCACTCAGTTTGTCTGCTTACATACTCTGTGACTGACAGCTGCTGTAAATGAAACCTGTATCTGCATTCAGACACATTCCAGCACACAGTTCCCACTGAGGTGTCAATCTCCAAATCACATAACTCACTGTATAACTCATTCTCTCGCTTAACCTGTACAGAGTCGGGGGAGGAGCCTGGACCCTATTAAGATTAAGAAATTATCTCTCACATGTATCTTACAGCACAGTTCAATTATTTTTTATCTTCAGTTAGGAAGCTGGGGTCAGAGCATAGGGTTTCATCAGGAGCGCCCCTGGAGCAGATAGGGTTAAGAACCTTTCTCAAGGGCTCAACAGCAGCAACTTGGCAGTGCTGGGTCTCAAACCTTCCACAAACCTTTCGAGAACCTCACTGTCAAATGATGGGTGGTGTAAGACTTTTGCACAGTAATGGACATCAGGAGGAAAATGAAACCTGTGTTTCTTACCTGTTTGGTAGCAAGCAGCTGAGTCCAGTTAAACTGTGGAGAGAGATCCAACTCGAGACTTTGCTTCTACACCTGCTGATACCTCATGCAATTGTTTGACCAGCGATCGTGCAGAAGACTCACACTATAGGGAGAACCCAGTCTTAGCCATTTGAGGCACTACTGCCCCAAGAGTCACTGCTGGTATTGGAACCCAGGATCTCCTGTTGACTAAACCAACACTTTAACCAACTAAGCTGCATTGCCACTGCCTATCCCTAACTCTTTATGTCTTTGGACTGGAAAGACTCTACTTTTATGTACTTTTACTGTAGACCTACCTGAATGCTACACATACAGTAATACCGTAACCCAAAATATTTAGTATATGTCCACTCAGCATCACCTTCCTTAGGACCACCGACTTATCCATCCAGTTATCATTGCACTAGTGTTGGAGCTAATAGGAATATAATCAACACCTTCCGACCAATCAGAATCCTGATTTCACCAGCATTAAATGTCAAAGGACGTCTTGATGAATTAATTTATTAATTTTCTATTATTTATTTATTTATCGGGGGTAGAGGGGATATTTAGTCATTTATGAGAGATTCTGACCTTTTCCTTTCCTCATGCTCCACTACAGGAAAGTGTCATGTAAAGCTCTGATTACTGAAGTATATGTTTATCAGAGCGGTTGTGCAAGAATGAATTACGCATCAAGAAAAAGTAGATTTGCATGAGAAGTTGGGCATGTCAGTACCTGCCATGGAAACTGAATGTAGTAATATGTCTATAATACAAATAATGACTAATGCTGATAATAATAATAATTAAAAAACACCCTTTTGATTGATGACTTCTTAGCCACTGTTGATGCACAAAGTACTACAGTGTAAGAATACCAACATAAATGCTATGTGAAAGATCACTGTGGTGAAAAACAAATGATTTATGTATTCAATAACAGTCAATAACATTCCAAAATGGTTCTTCAGGTTCTATCTATCTATCTATCCATCCATCCATCCATCCATCCATCCATCTATCTATCTATCTATCTATCTACACTATGAAGCTGGTCAAAAGTATTTGGCAAAACCTGTTAACTATTGAATTTAGGTGTTTCAACCAGGTCCCTTTTCCCCATTAAAGGACAATCTTAGTGCCTTAGCAGACCAAGACATTTTGGACAATGCTATGCTTCCAACTTTGTGTCAACAGTTTGGGGAAGGCCCTTTTCTATTCCAACATGACTGTACCCAAGTGCACGAAGCAAGGACTATATACATATAGGATATGGTTTGATCAGTTCAGTGTGGAAGAACTTGACTGGCCTGTACAGAGCCCTGATCTCAACTGCATACAGCACCTTTGGGATGAACTGGAATGGAGATTGCAAAACAGCTAATTGCCAATATCTGCTAAAGGGAGACCAACTCCACATTGAAGTACAGTATATCTATTTGGATGCAATAGTTTGGCCAAATACTTTTGTCCATATAATAATCTATCTATCTATCTATCTATCTATCTATCTATCTATCTATCTCA
>JAQMYJ010000021.1:2708470-2720543 GCA_030014305.1 Clarias laeviceps
CCCCCCCCCCCCCCCCCCCCAAACATATAAGTCCAGACTGGTGAATCGTATGCAGGACTATATTCTGACCAGGTGGAGAGAAAGATACTGTGTGCTAAGGAGCTGCTGGATGAGGTAACACACACACACACACACACACACACACACACACATGACATGACAGAAAGTAGACTGGCTATAGTAAATTGTGCCTGATTACAGTTTAAATTAAAGGTAGTTTTTAACAAATTAATCATTGCCAAAACACAGCTGTTATTGAGTCATAAAAAATAAATTCTGACATGGTTTATTACTTCAATCGTGCTTCATTTAGCACTACAAGCTTACTGTTCTCTGGGAGAACACTTTACAGTTTTGAAAGAGATAGAACATTACACACACACACACACACACACACACAACCATACACAGGATTTCCTTACAGAAACAGGTCAACTTCAGTCAGCTGAAATGACTGTCCTGTTTAATTAATCCCTAAATATGAACCTATTTTTCAAGACTGTTTAATGATAAATAAAGAGCTGCAGCAGTGGACTGTGTGGAATGGAATGTTCTGTTTTACGTCTATATCTTCTATCTTGGCGAGGTCATATCCTCACATAGGTTCTTAAACTACGGCTATGTAAATGACACTCATCCTCTCCTTCCCTCCCTCAGACATGAAACACTTATGTTTCTGCATTAATCCCTGCACGTCTAGCAGACATCCTGCCATAATTGATATCTCATCAGCTGAAACTAAAACCTAGCATGACTGAGCTGCTGTTGATGCTTGAAGATGCAGCTCCGCATAAAGATCTTGTGATCTCAATGAACAACAAGCAATTTGGATACTCTATCTACCTTTTTCTTCTCACTTCTCCTGCAGGTGTTCCTCAGATATTCAAGATTCAAGATTCAAAGAACTTTTTTTTTTTTCTATCCACAAAGGTCACTCAGGTTCTTGTTTGAGCCCTTATTATTAAGACTGGAGAAGATTTAACATCAGCAACTGATCCAGAATGCAGCTGTATGAAGGTTTTTAAATCTTCTCTGGTTCTTCTAGTGCAGCCCATTGCTACTCTCACTTAACTGGCTTCATGTAGCTGCTGCATTGGATTTCAAACATCAATGCATGCCTAGAAACCCATAAATGGACCAGCACTTAAATTTACGTATACATTTACAGGTCTTGGCAGACACTCTTAACAAGAGTGACTTACATTTTATCTCATTGTACATCTGATCAATTTAGGGATAAGGGCTTTGCTTAACGGCCCAATGAGAGAACCTGGTGGTGCTGGGATTTAAATCAGGGAACTTTTGATCTGTAGACCAAAGCCTTTTCCTTTGAGCTACACCTTGCACCTGCCTATGTTAACCTCTTGATACCCAAAGGTGAACGTTATCTGCCTTGTAATTTATTCTTCCTGTTTCTGGTTATTAGAACCTATTGCACTTGATTGATGACTTTGATCATGAAGCAGTCTGACAAAAGGCCCATCTCTGTTCTGACACACACCGCATCACTATACTTCCAATCATAATAACCAGATCATTATACCGATCAAACTGGTTAACAAAAAAACATAAAATGTTTTTGGTTAATGTGTTCTTTGGGACACTTTCTGTTGTAACACACATGAAACTGGTTGGACAAAAAATGCAGTCAGTCCCAATAATTTCAGCTGACACAACAACGTAAAAGCACATTGTCCCTTTGTCACGTTGCATGAGCTTCATGGATATGTGCTGCTGTCACACCCTAAAAGAAAACAGGTCATGCCTCCCGATCATCGCATAGCTATTTGGATAACAAGCGATTAATTAGAGCATTTCCTACCTAGCTGCTCTGGATTGTAATCATTCCTCCCCACACCTCACCACACCTTAACGTGCTTTATCGTTCTGCTCATAAAATGTTATCTAGGAAATTGGTGCCTATGTGAGCATGAACCCGATTCCTGTGAGTCACAGCCTCTCTTGGGATTACAAACTGGCCATCGGAACAGGCGAGGTAGCGCTATAAAGATAAACAGAGAGACTGGCTGCATCCCACAACACACACATGTACGTGACGCAACGCGTTCTTCAGCTCGATTATCATTTATGGCTGGTGGGTTAAGGGTAATAGTTTCATGAACATGTCTGCTTATATGACATAGGTGGATGTATATGAGGGGGAAAAAGTGTAAAGATAATACAGGTCTAGTCATCTCAATACAACAGTAGTCAATAAAAGGTTAAAAAGAGAGCAAAACAAACTAGACTGGAAATGTCCCTTTCAGCAATATTATCAATATGCAAATTAAAATGTGTATTCCAACATTCTTTCAATAAGTACAATATTTTCTGACATATACCAATAAATTAGCGGTTTTCACATGCACTGTGAGCAATTATCCTAATCTGCATGTATTTTGCCTGTGGGAGGAAACCGGAGTAACCAGAGGAAACCCACCAAGCATGGGAAGAACATGCAAACTCCATGCACACAGACCCAAAGGTGGTACTCAAATCATCATCCTTGTAGGTACGAGGCCAAAGTGCTAAATGAAAATCTAATTTAAATTTCTACATTTCTTTATACAAGTACATCCAAACTTTTGATTTCTTAATTTAATCATTGTATCCTGTACTATTTCTTTTAGCAGAAATTATATCAACATGTTTAGGAAGAATAAAAAGAGCACACACACACACACACACACACACACACACACACACACACACACACACACATGATTTTTCACTTACTGGCTGCTGTCCTTCTTCCTATTCATGATGGAAATCTGTATTTGCTGTTTCTAAGTGGTTCCAGGCTCTTTCTCTGCAAGTCTCTGCGCTCTTCAGCGTCGCCTCTCTCCAGTTAAAGTCCAGTTTTGCCTCCGCCCCCTTAACAGGTGTAACACCTCTCTTCCTGGCACATGGGACTGGGAAGACCTGTTTCACTCCTCCATCTATCAATCCAGGTGTCTCATCTGGCACATACAGTATCTTAGTATATAGTCAAGAGGGAGGCTTGTGTGCTGTGGTGTGAGTGGGTTTACAGCATGTAGAAACACTTCTAATGATACTTTATGATATTTGTTGACACCAGAGAGACGGACATTTGTCACACAAAAACAATGCAGTAAAAAAGACAGTGAGAGTTATGCACGTGTGTAAATCATTACAGTATAGAGGTGTACAATGGTGAAAACTGGGTCTTCAGGATGTCCTCCAGTATGAGCAATAAAACGATTACTGAAAATTATACCAAGTACAGTAGCTGTTGAATAACTGCGAATGTATCTAGTATATAAGAAATGCAACACTCTGTGTTGTGCTGTAATGGGAAAATAATGAAAGACAGTAAAAGACTGGTGGAGTGCAGAAGCAGTGTCAGCAGAATTTAATTCAATTTTATGTACATACTGTTTTTATCAACTGACACTGTCACAAGCAGCTTCACAGGAATCCATTTTACATTCATAAATGTATCCCTAATGAGCAAGCCAGAGGCAATGGTGGCAAAGAAAAAAACTAATTGAGAGAACACGAGGCAGGAGCCTTGAACCAGCCTCCAGTGTGAACCCATTCTTACCTGCATGAAAAAGAAGGTCCAATTGTAATTTTTTTCTTAACAAGTGTATACCATAAAGTACACAAAAAGTATTGCTAATAGGATGGTGGCACAGTAGCATAATGCTTAGCTCTGTGGCCTCACACCTCCAATGTCAAGGGTTTGATTTCTGCCTCGGATCTGTGTGCGTGGAGTTTGCACGTTCTCCCTATTCTTGGTAGGTTTCCACCCAGATAATGTTGATTGACATTCCAAAATGTCCTGTTACTGTATTTACCCTGCCTTTTGCCCTCCTTGTCTCCTGGGAAAGGCTCCAGGCCCCTGTGACCCTGAACACAGGATACGTGGTGAATTTTGATAATAGGAACTTGATTATGAACATCAGAGTCTTTTCTGAAATTATTCCAATTTTTTATTTACGTTTATTATACCAAACTTAAGGCAATAACTATTCAGTGATGGAGACTTGAGTGTGAACTGTTCGTACCTAGCAAGGAAGTGTTTCATTCCATTTATACATCAGCGAATTGCCAACACTTATTTAATAAAGAACAACATATTATACATTTAGTTCCCTTGTTATATTTTATATCTGTTAAGCAAGTTCATTTTGTTTATGTAATTGTGTTAATGAATTGTTTTTGCAAGATCTGAGGTGCTGAAGGTCAGGTCCATGTCGAACGCCATTCAAAACATCTCAAGGATGATCAGTGGATGCACCTGAGCTGAATTTTGAGTGTCATGGCAAAGACTGTAAATACTTATATACATGTGATTTTTAATAAATTTTAATAAACTTCTTTCACATTGTCATTATGGATGATTGAGAAAGATCATTTATTTTATGCAATATGGCTGTAATATAGCAAAATGTGGACAAAGTGAAGCACTGTGAATACTTTCCGGATGCACTGTATTCATGGAAAAGAATTCATGGAAGTTCACTGGAAAAAAAAAAAGGTATGGCAGGAAAAGGCACACAAGCAACAGGAATAATTACAACTTAAGAAAACTTAAGAAAACTTAAGAAAATTGTCAAGCAAAGCTGATTTAAGAACTTGGGAGAGCTTTGTAAGCAAGAAATGGGGTGATGCTGGATCAGTGTATCAAGATCCACCACACAAAGACATCTTCAGGAAACGGACTTCAACTGTTGCATCCCTAGCGTGAAGTCACTCCTGAACTAGAGACAACATCAGAAGCATCTTACCTGGGCTAAGGAAAAAAAGAACTGGTCCACTGATCAGTGGTCCAAAGGCCTCTTTTTAGTTAAAAGTAAATTTTCACATTAAATTGGAAATCAAGAGATTTCATGCTTCCATCTTCTGAAAAGCTTTATGGACATGCTGAATTGTCTTTTTCAGCAGGATTTAGCACCTGTCCACAGTGCCATATCTACCACTAACTGGTTTGTTGACCATGACATTACATTGATGGGTTGGCCAGCTAACTAACCTGCCCTGCACCCCATAGAGAATATATGGTCTATTGTCAAGAGGAAGATGAGAAACACCAGACCCAACAATACAGACAAGCTGAAGGCTGTTATTAAAGCAACCTGGTCTTCAATAATGCCTGAATAGTGCCACAGCCTGATTTCTGCAGAACTGCGCAAGAATCTCCAACCAAATATTGAGTGCATAAATGAACAGAAATTGAGAATTTCTGAATTGTAAATCTTGTTTTTGATTGAGATTATTAAATATCTGTGTATTTTCATATACTGGATTTTTGTAAAAGTAAAAGTAATGAATCTATAATATAATATATATGAGACTTTTACTTTTTAAAGACACACAAAGCAGGCTAATGGGTGTTTCCAAATACATGCTTCTGTGATTTGACAGACTGGCACCTGGCCCAGGGTATACCCCACCTTGAGTAACCTGGAATAGGTTACAGGCCTTCCGCAACCTGCAGTTTAAAGAATTAATAAACGAGTGAGTGTTTCTTCCTACAGTGTAGATTCACTAGCACCCTGCAGAGTTTCTTGTGTCTGATAGACATCAGAATGCTGATGTCTATCAGAGATTGCAGAATCCACAAAAAACCCACAATAAAAAAAACAAAACACAGCTGCCACCTTTCTGGATATGAGTTGATGAGATTTATATCTATTCTTTTCATAAAAGCAGTGACATGTCCAGTTGGTGCAATGATTGATGCCTGGCCTGAATTATTTCTTGTGCATTATTTCTAAGTTACAACTCAGGTCAATATATTATATTTGATGAGGAACTGAAGGATGTTGTCTTTTTCCACAGTACAATGTTACAAAGTTGGACAGTTTTGGTATAAAAATTTAGATTAAGGCTGATCTGACTAAATAGATCTACAACAGTGCTCGTTACCCAGTTGTTCCACAGGAGAAAGATTTTATGAGAACGTTGTAACAAAACTCATGCAAACATTTCTGAACAAGGGAAGAACTATCACAACAGATAAAAACTTCACATCTCTGTCATTGGCGAAAAAGACTGATGAAATGTGACAGAACTCTGCTTGGCACCATAAATAAGATCCAACAGGAACTTCCACCTCCAGCTAAAAACACTTCTGTATGCAAGAAATTCTCAACACAAGTGTTTAGAACTAGTTATTTCTGAAGCAGGAACCTGTAGAATTGTAACAGGTTTTAGAGGATGGAGGTTGTGTGAAGGTTGCAATTGAATTTTTGTAAATTGAAGAACAATGTTTAGATCTGAGGCCAAGTTTTTAAGATCTAAATTATATTAATAATTGTATATATATCACAAGTAAACGAATCTCAAGATTTTGCTTCAGTTGTTTTACACAGAAATGGAGAAGTGATGCACTCATACATGGATGTAAAGAAGTTTGAGTTACATATGTGTTTTTCAAGAAACTAAACATTATAAATGTAATAGCTCTCCATTTTGCTAAATCTTTGAATCAGATTTTTTTTTTTCGTGATCCAGGATCATTTTGTTTAGGTTTATTTCGCTTATGTCAGGAGATTTATCAGTGCTGTTCTTAGGTCTGTATGAAAGAGGATTTGTGGATGAACAGGCCTGGAGAGGAGGACAAAGAGGAAAAGAGGGAAATCTGCACATATACTTCACAGTTTAATTCTTCTGTTTTTCTCCTCTGTAACTATGGTCCAATAATGTTATTTGTTTTACTTTTAATTCGGTTTCACTTTTGCTAGAAGTCAATAATTATTCCATTAATTTCCAGTGAAGCAATACTGAACATATACAGTATTAATAAAATGTTGTTGAGCTAGATTCAGTGCTCTAATTGGTCACTTGTAAAAACACATTATAATCTCACTGTAATTGATGACAAAAAAGAAGTATATAATTACAACAACAAAGATTTAATAAATTAAATAATAATAATAATAATAATAATAATAATAATAATAGGAGAAGAAGAAAAAGTGCAACAATTTACAACAAAACACAGGCCATTTTTCAGTGTTATACTGTCTTGCTTCAAATAATAATCATTTAAAATGCAAATTATTCATATTTCTTTATGGGTATTGATGATAAATTTGGTGAAAGTTTCTAGAAGTATATGATCTGAAAATTGTTTGCTTAAAATAAATAATTCCGTGCAAAATTTAAGATTTTCCCCCAAAATTAACAACAGTTGTTTTGTTCAAATGCTCCAAATTAGAAAGGCACCTTATGTTATATGGCCATATAAAATAGAAAACTACTGTTTATTTTAATAGCTTTTTGTAATCTTAATACTACTACAACTATTACTACGTACATAAGAGATGTGTTTTGTTAAAAGCTTAAAAAGCAAAATAATCTGTAATGTCCATAACCATGTCAAAGTCATGTTGCAAAATTATAACAATTTTGCATTTTAGAATAATACACTTTTTCAGGTTTATGTCTTTTCATGTGATATCAAATTTTTCATCTGAATGACAATTATAATCATTAAAAGATATGAATTCGAAAAAGTTACGGACACTACATAAAAAGGCATCTGAAAAATATAAATATGTATGCATATTTCCAAAAATAAAGCATGGATCTGGAAATAAGAAGCGTTAAGTATTATAAAATTATAATATAATTATAATATTATTACTTTTTCACGTAGGTCTGACACTTTTTAGCAGCAATACTGAGTTTTGGACCTAGGCTTTTTCCTGTCTATTGAAGTTATAAATAATACAAATAAAATAATAAGGACACACCCACATGCCTTTTCATGCTACTGAGAAAGCAAAATGCCAGGGTGGGTATTCATTCAGGCTGAAACACACATAGGCTTGTGTCATGTTAAAAATCCTTATTTTGTCACAATTATATAGGTATCTATTTAGATTGTGTCTAGTTGTGCAATTTCACAAAGTTATCACTGCATAAAAATGCATCATGGGAAGTGCAGAGGTTATGTGACTGACTCTCACTCTCTCACTCTCTCACTCAGTTCAGTGTGCTTTGTGGCCGTGTTGATATCAGACACGCCCGATTAGCAAACGGAAAGCAACACAAAGCAGGAATGCAGATCGTTTGCAGAGCAACATGTGATAACCATGTCATTAAGCCATTCATCTTCAGCAAGTGACATCATGAACACACTGTCATGTGATTGAAGTGTGTTCTGTTCTTCAAGGTTGACGGTGGATGTCTTGCCTTTGCTTTTGCTCCATGCTTCTCTTGTTGACCTTGGAGGGCAATTAAATGCTCATTACAGTGTTATAAATACATTAGCACTACATTAGTTAGATAAAGTACATTAACATGAGTAATATACGTGTGCACATACACACACAAGCAGGCAATATGAAAAGAGAAATGTTAGGTATATTATTATTATTATTATTATTATTATTATTATAATTATTATTAATAAAATTATCACTATTATTATTATTATTTGTTTAGTTGTCATTAAAAAAATCTGAAAAATGAAGTGTGACGTACTGTGGATGTAAGTCAGATAAAATAAAGTTCATTACAATTTTCAAGGTTTTCAAAGTTTATCTGCAACAAGTGAGAGACTTGACATGCTGCCGTTATTTACCCTGATGCAAAATAGTGTCGTAGAGTAGAGACAGTGTACTTTGGACAAGAAAATAGTTAAAGCTGAATTCAATAAAATGTAATGGTTTTAAACAGCCCAGGCACTCGTCAAATAATTTACTTTTCTTGTCTTCAGTCTTTATGATGAAGTGACAAATACTAATGGAAAAATACTCTTTGTTTTACAAATAGATTGTGTTTAAACAAGCCACTGATGAGTTTTGTACATTAACGTTCACTTACTTGACATTCCCATGAGAAACAAACCTGGCGGGCCAGCTAGTCATGTTGTAGGTCATGTTGTAGTCTTACCCACACACTCGAATACCGCATGCTCTCTACGTCAAGGGTTGTCATCATGTTCCTTGGGGATTTATCAAGTTCCAAAGAAATTTAGTTTTCACGATATCAAAATGTTGATGATGCTAATTAGTAGCATATCTTGAAATGTGTTGCCATGTGTGATGGACACAATCATTTAAATTATGTCATGCAATAAAGCCTTATATTCAGCCATGGTCATGTGACCCAATCCTAGCTTGCTAGCTAAATTCCATATACAGTATGCAGCTATAACACAAAAGAAACCCCATGTTAACTAAAAAGAACTTAATGTCCATGTTTTATTGTTTAGTACTGTATGTTGCATTTTTGGTGTAATGGAGCACCTTGGTTTGGGATGATACAGTAAAGTAAATGGCTTGCCAACAATAATTGCCCCCTCACTGAAGTCAAAATGCTTTCCCTCAATACATAGGTGCAGCATGACTGGACCACACTGGCACAAGGCTCCGTCCGCTTGTTCGCTCCCAGTGAAGAGAAATAATATTCATGTAATCTGGTTGAAATTAACACACAGCTGCATGAAGTAATCAACAAACTCAAAAGAAGGGATAATAATAAGAATTATTAACATAAATCAACATTCAAATGTATTTACATGCTGCAGCAAAGTTACACACCGGCTGGAGGATTAATGAGTATGTGCGGGCAGGGATAGCGTCTTATCCAAAGAGGGAACTACATGTACAGTGGCAATAAAATAGAATAGAATAGAATAAAATAGTTGTCATGTGTGTCGTGTGTGCACAATAGAGAGACAATCATACACGTGTTGCAACCCCACTTTGCATTCAGTTCACTTTGGTGGACCTTTTTTTATACAACACTTTATAATATCTGGATTTTCCTCTTTTTTCTCTCTTTTTGTTCTACGGGTCCTGCATGACTGCTCATTTCACATCATAATTTTTGCGTTTTGTTGTATTTTCTTTTAATAAAGTGCATTATCACCTTATGAATGTAAATAGTGTGTAAATAATTTTACTGCCCTCACATGATGCCCACACATGGGCATCATAGTTGGGGAACTACATTTACATTTACCTTCAGGCATTTGGCAGATGCTCTTATCCAAAGCAACTTACAGGACAAAAGTGCTTTAAAGTTTCTGTCATTGGACAGATCCTTACACTGGTTACTAGGTTACTACCGAAAAATAATATTCATCAATCACTGTTTGCAAGGTTGTTTTGGGGGGCATGGTTAGTGTTAGGCAAAATAGCATAAGCAGTGGGTAGAGTAGGCTTAGTAGTAGTAGTAGTACAGTTAGTTAGTAATTAGTAGAAGCAGCAGTAACATTAGCAGTAGCTATCATAAAAAGTTTAATTATGCAATCTGCATGTAAAGGCCAATAGTGTGTGAATCCTGAATGCAAATTTCACTCAGGAACTCTGCCCCAGGCGAAAAATTCTGGAGGGAAAATAGAGAGAAATGGCAGACATGTGTCGGATTTATGGTGTACAAAAAGAGGTTTAAGAGTCACAGAGGGGGTGTAATAGTGATGATTAGCTTCATTAAGTTGCCTTGCATCACTAATCCTTACTGTCTGAGCTTTACAAGCATGCATTGCTCTTTAAGTTCCAGTGAGTGTGTGTGCGTGCCTGTGTATATATGTGTGTATTAATCAGTGACACACGCTACATGGCTGGACAGTGAATTAGACACATAGTGCATTATAAGACAAGAAATAAAAAAAAAAAAACTTTTTCTGATAAGTGGTATGATGTGTAAATGACAGACCATGTACTATGTGCATGTTCGTGTTTGCGTGCATGGTTGCATGTGTGGAATGCATGTATGTAGCAGGTATGGTTTTCAGTGGAAGATGTTGGCATTTCATTCATTTGAATATTTTTAACAGGTGTGTCAGCGCTGCACCTTAGCCAAGAACTTTGTGCACACTCCCCAGCTCACTCACACACACGTGCATACACTTACTCACACACACTCACACACACACCCAGACACACACAGATCGAAAGAAAAACACAGTACGTTCAATGCAATAGTATTTAGCTGGGGTATGCTATTAATAAACATATCTAATTATGATGCAATAGTTTCCTCACAATTACTTTACTTAGCCTTTTATAAAATCTATGTATTTTAAGCATTTTAACTCTCAGTGTATTTATTAATGTGTACATTAAACGCATATAACTACTATAATGAATGTGAAAACGTAACATTCTAGGACAATAAATGCAACTAGAAGCTGATGCCTAATATAGCTTGTCATTCTTTAATAGAAAAAAAAATGGTGCAGCACAAGGATTATAATATACAGCAGAAAAACAAATGCTTGATGACTGCTAGCTGTCTTGTAGAATCATTAATTAGGTTGTGTCTTTTCACTGACTTAGACATAAACAATACTTAGAATGTTTTAATGATCTACTCTAATTAACATCAAAGTGCTCATACATAAGCTTTGACTCATTGTATTTAACATTCTTCTGTAAATGAAACGATTACTGAATCAGGATTTAACAGAAATGTGGATTATACCCAACAAAATTAGCCCTCAAAATTAGCCCTGCAGCTATATATCATATCTTTATCTAAAGTGAACACGAGGAGTTATTTATAACACTACTCACTCACTCATTGTCTATGCCACTCTATCCTTTATGGAACGTCATGGGGGCCTGGAGCCTATTCCAGGAGACTTGAAGGCATGAAGCAGACATGAACAGGGAACAGGGTGAATACGGTGAACATGAACAGGGAACACCCCCTGAACAGGGTGCCACACATACACACATTACACATCACACACTACTAGCAATTTGTGAATGCCAATTAACCAAATCTGCATTTCTTTGGACTGTGGGAGGAAATGAGTACCTTGAGGAAACCCACCAAGCACGTGGAGAACATGCAAACTCCACACATAGACCAGTGGTGGGAATCGAACCCAGAAACTGCCGGTGCAAGGTGACAGTGCTAACCATAAAGCCACTAGAAGTCTATACCTATACTTATCACACAAAAATCTGAATATGAATGTTTCCTGATCTGGAGTTACAGTTTTTGCCCGTTGCTTGAACACATTTTGCAAAACTTCGCTCATTGTGCCAAAACTCTAAACACAGGTAAACATGATACAACACTGGGAAATATACCATTCACATCTGTGCCAAATTGAAACTCTACTCTCAAAACCTAAACT
>JAQMYJ010000021.1:2732932-2756748 GCA_030014305.1 Clarias laeviceps
AGGTCTGCAGTCGCTAGTTAAAGGCTTATAGTCTCTATCTGAAGGTCTGCAGTCACTAGTTAAAGGCTTATAGTCTCTATCTGTAGGTCTGCAGTCGCTAGTTAAAGGCTTATAGTCTCTATCTGAAGGTCTGCAGTCACTAGTTAAAGGCTTATAGTCTCTATCTGTAGGTCTGCAGTCGCTAGTCGAAGACTTATAGTCTCTATCTAAAGGCTTACCTAGTTTAAGCCATAAGTCTCTATCTGAAAGTGTACAGTCGCTAGTCGAATGCTTAGAGCTGCTGGTTTAAGGCTTATATTTAAATCTGAAGGTTTACATTCACTAGTTGAAAGCTTATAGTTTCTAGCTGGCGCAAGTAGAAGGTTTTATAGCCGTTACTTTGAAGCTTACAGTCTCTAGGTAAAAGCTTATAGTTTCTGGTTAATGACTGCAAGTCAGCTTTAGGATCTACAATATGCTGTTTTTAAACCCTGAGCGAGTGCCTGACATTTACAAATCTGATCAGAAATGTGCTTAAATAAATATTCTGATTTCATTAACAGATCGTGACTGAGCAAGCATTCACAGCAGCACAAATTCATCCATGCTGCTCCGCTTACTCCTTCGTCTTCCTTTGTCTCTGGGGAGGACAGGTACCCCTGGGTCAAAGGTCAACTCCAGCTGTTCATGCTGGTCCTGCCCACTGCCCTCCACGAAGGTGAAGATGGGATAAGTGTCTGTGGACGAGGTCAGAGTCTAGAGGAGGAAAGAGAGGAGAGAAAGACCAGCTCAATACTGCAGGAACGATCCGAGCTGACTCTATCCCTTACTTATCCAAAAGTAACAGAGAGACCCTAAAGGCAGAGGTGGGTAGAGTAGCCAAAAAAATTTACTCAAGTAAGAGTAGCTGTACTTCAAAATAATATTAGTCAGGTAGAAGTAAAAAGTAGTCATCCAAAATATTACTCAAGTAAGAGTAAAAAACTATTCGATGAAAAGACACTCAAGTACTGAGTAACTGTTTCATCATAATGTTTGGTTCATTTTTTTAGAAAGTATTTAAGCAGTCAGACAAAATTATAAAATAATGTACAAATTAAAACATTTCCAAATAATAAAATAAATGAATAAAACTAAACACCTTTACAAAATAACAAATTAAGGAATAAGAAACACAAATTTCCTAATTTCCTTAATGAACCCCCCCCCCCTTCTGTGTGGTCATTTGTGGTTATTGGTTTTGCAGCTGATTAAGTCAAGTGTTTATTGTTGCTACGTCTGATTGGTGAAACAGTCACGTGATAGATTCACTGGCTGCATTTCTCTAGCAAAAACACAAAATATCTAAAATGTCAAATAAATCTTTAGAAAAGTAACAAGTCGATAGTAGCCGAATGTAGCGGAGTAAGAGTAGCGTTTCTTCTTCACAAATCTACTCAAGTAAAAGTAAAAAGTATGGTGCGGTAAAACTATTCATAGAAGTCAAAAGTAAAAGTTACTTAAGTAAATGTAACGGAGTAAATGTAACTCGTTACTACCCACCTCTGCCTAAAGGTAATATCGGGAAATCTCTGACACTGTGGAAAAGGGCGTATTAACGAAGTCTTTGTGTGTTGGCTTTTGTTACACTATGCAGTTAATGTGAAGTGGATTTTGAATTAAAACTCTTTGCAGAAATGGCACATTTTAGACAAAGAAAGTTGACATTTTCCCTTCTCTTGTGCGCATGTGATTGTGTGTATACACTTCCTTATTTACCGTTGTGACGTCGGAGCGGAGCGTGTCGAAATCCCTCTTGCTCTTAGCATAGAATCCCAGAGTGCAGCTTGGATCCATGCGGTGAAATGGCAGCTTCCTCGCCGTCTTACAGTGAAACGACTGCAAACACACAGCACCATACAGTACACTGTAACCATAACAATAGCAGCTAGTATCACTAACTAACTAGTCCTGCTTTCTCTCTGGATTAGGTTCATTTTCATAGCAATGCAGATGAAAAGATTAGTTGGTGTAACTCCTGTGATGATGCAGTTCTTTGATTTTAGTGTAGATTTGAGGGCAGAAAATCAAGAGGCTGTGAGTTGTCTTGTGCTGCAACAATCAAAGTCAAGACACTTGATATTCAAGGACACGTTTGGAGAATGCACATGCTGTTATTTTTTTATTATAATTTTAAACCTGCATCTGAACATTTATAGTGAAATATTCTGCTTTCAAAAAGACTCATTTTCTCACCAACACGGTCCTTCATCTTTCTTTTGCTTGTTATACAACCTGATTTTTATTCAAATTTTATAGGTTCTACTGTAAACATCCACCAAATGGACATGGGAGGAGTAAAAAAAAAAACAAAAAAAAAAAAAAAACACGAGGATGCTGAAGGCATGCATTATTAACCGGCACAACAGCACAGCATTGAGTGTGATACTCCACAAACACCATTTATTATCAACAAATCATGATTTTTTTCTTTATTTAACCAGTAATTTTGCTCCACCAACACATATCCTTCCTTGTCTGGCAAAACTAACTAACCGCAATTACACTAATTGTCAGTCACTAACTGTTGCTAACAGGGGTGAAAGTAGTTTTAAATTCTTACTGGTACTACGTAGCCAAAAGGTGAGGAGAATAAAGTGGTGGACAGTCCTGTAAATCATTTAACCTTCCCTTTATAATCCCACGTATTCCGCTTTAGAAGATCAGCTCCATTAACTTACGGGTTCTGGGTTTAAATCCCAAATAACATCAAATGGAAATCTAGTGCGCTATGTAGGGTGTCCACACACCAAGTAGTGCCCTTGATCTGGGATTAGAAAGGGATTTGGGATTCAAACTTGTGTAAGAAGATAGTTAGCTTTCTAGTTTGGCTAAAGCATAAAGAAAACAACACACACACACAACTCGGAATGACTTGGAAGCAATTATTATTATTTTTTTGCCAAAATGTTTCTGCAACTGGTTTCAGATGTGCATTTTTGCAGGCAGCTGCTCTCTCCTCAGTACTCAGTAATTAACCAGTGTGACGTGGAGTGATACATATAGTTAATCAACCCAGTGCTGTTACTGTCTATTATCACCACTCATGGAATTCCTCTCATCCAATCAGATTGCTTAGTCTGAACTAGTGTTCATTTAAACTTTTTTTAAAACTAAACTAGTTTTTTACCTAAACTGTTTTTCCTGCGACTAAGATGAAACGATGACGAGACATCACGGATATCAATGAACAGTGACACTGACAAAATCAGCACGCAATATCGCTGATGAAAAAGACGAGACTAAATTGTGGTTTAAAAAATAAAAACGAATAAAACATCTGTCTTTATTTTCATCACAATCCGCTGCAATACGGTGTTTATTCATTATGGCGCAAGCAGCAGTGTTTCCCGGGTCACGGCGTCCGCAGTGATGGGATGATACAAGCTCTGCCATCACAGCAGTATTACTCGGGCCAAAGAGAAAAAATGACTAAGAGTTAGAGATGATATTTGGGCCCATTTTTATGAGGCGGCGTATGCAGTTTAAATCAAACTTGACTCATGCAAACACATGAAACACTGGCATACACATATATGAAACAGTCACACATACAAATATAATACTAACTGCTCAAACAACTGTGTGTGTGCGTCTCATAGGTGTGTGTGCACACGCATTTCATATGTAGTTATGTGAGCATAGTTATTTGTGAAAAACCTTTTTAAAAAGTTAGATTGACTGTAGGGTTAGTGAATAATAATCTTATTGCTAAAATTTAACGTTTTCATTGACTAAAACTAGAGGAAAATCCTTTTGGGTTCCTCTGACTGAAACTAGACTAAAATGTCCAGACTTTTAGTCGACTAAAACTAAACAAAAATAGGATAAGATTGACTAAATATGATAAATATTAACAGGGACATTTATCCCGGGACTAAGACTAAGACTAAAATTGAAAATAGCTGACAAAATTAACACTAGTCTGAACTAACTTTCGTTAAGATCCAGAGATTTACGAGTCACGTATGTTTTTGCCAAACAAGCAAAGGTTTTGCGTTGGTTCACACGAAACAAAAACATTATTGTTTTTCTTCTATGTATTATTTCCTTCCTTCCAGTTTTTTAAAGGGCACTATACAGACTTACTGAATGTTCTGGATTCAGAATGTCTTGTTCCGTACCTCTAAGGGGAAGTTGGGCTGAGAGACATCTACAGCCGTCTGACAGAAATGAGGATCCAAATACAGCAGCTGATCATCTGGCCAAAGTGGAAAAAACATGCACTTTGACATCAGATTTTCATGATCATGTAACCATTATGAACGTCTAGATTTTCCCCACAATAAGACACTCTGGGCTATAAACCCTAAGCCCTAGACTAAACTTTAAATGAAAAAAAAACAAAAAAAAAAACAAGCTCAACAAGCAAAAACATGGAATAGCTTTCAATTCAGCGCCCTCTGCTGGTAGAGTCCATGGTTGGCTTCCCTGAGCATTGCTGAAGTTCAGTATTGATGTCTTGATTGTAATGTTTCTGTCAATCCTTGATAATTTATGTCCCCATAATAATAATAATAATAATAATAATTAAAAACATGTTTTTCTCACTCACCCTGAAACCCAACAAAGTACAGTGAGTGCTTCGGCTTTCCTCCGATTATTCCCACACAGCACTTCAGCTGAAGCAGCCTCTTAAGGATTGAGCAAAGAAAACATTAACAGGAGTGTGTGTAAGTATGTGTGCGCGTGGGTGAGCGTGTGCGAGAGTGTCCATACCTTCACATATGGGATATACGCAGGGTTGAGTGTGTCTCCGCCAAGTCTCACGGGCACCAGGATAATCACAGAGCAAAATCTCACCATAAGCTCGCCCTGATGTTCCTTGCATACCCTCATCACATCGGTCACATACACTACACGCACAAACACACTTTTTCTCTCTTGAGTTCTATAAAGTGGCTTTATATAAAACTTGCTATGAAAACTGTTTATGCCTACTGAAGAGGGATGGTGGTAGGGAGATAGATAGACAGATAGAGTTAGTTAGTTAAACTCACCGGTGCAGTCTTGAGCGACATACACAGCCAGGTCACTGACTTCAGATGATTCTACTGCCTTCCTGTAAACATACACACACAACCCTTACAGCAGGACGCATTATAAAAAAAAAAAGCAGAAAACGTCCTTTGTTGCCGTCGTGTCTTACCGCAGCATGTGAGCGGCGACAGAGGGCCCGTACCAGTCACCCGCTCGTTGCCCTGAAGACTGCCCCAACTCAACGAGCCGATGCAGGCCAAACGGTGCGGACGGCATGTCCCCAAACCACGCCACCAGACGACGGTGTCCAATCTCCTGGCCATGCTCAACCTCATCCAGTATAGCACCCTCACTCCGCCTCCTCTGACCCACCTTCTGGCTCCGTCCCAAACCCAGCACAAGGGCTCGAGAGGTTCTGAGCTCCAAGTCGTCTCTGGTCTTTTGCTGAGTTCCAGGCCATATCCAGTCTGAGAGTAGAAGAGCATGTGCACAATAAGTGCGAGTGTGTGAAAAAATGTTTCAAAGAGCATGTGTGTACCTGAAGGCATCGTGTGTAGCACTAGTGCCTGTGCAAGCAGCATCTGGGCGGAGCGTAACGTGCAGCCCCACCCACTGTCTGAGGTCAGAGATGATCCGTGCAATGAGGAGAAGCCTCTCCTGTAGGTCATCCAGAACAGAGACGAGAACACACACCGGAACAGCTGCCTCTCATCTAACACACACACACACACACGATTTTTAAAGGTGTTCTATGTATGTGTATATAGATGTTTGTTTGTAGATGTGTATGTGTGAGACACACCTTCATGACCGAGGTGGTACGTGTGACCCAGCATACACACAGAGGAGTTTTTACTCAGACGAGGTTTAGTTTTCAGAGTCCAGCCTGAAACATACAGAGCTCAGTAAAGCACACACACCCCATGTTCAAACCATAGAACAGGTTGACACCCACCTCCGTACTTCACACTGTTCCATGCTGACACAAGTCTGCTCTTCAGCCTGGGTTTGTCCTTCACTGCCTCTGAGGAGTTTGTGAGGTCTGATGAGTGTGTGTAGTTCGAAGGTCCAGGGTGAAGCACGAATTCAAATGACTCCAGGTCTTCTGTGGAGTTTATCTCATCAGAGGTCACAGAGGTCATCATGTTGCGTTGCTGGAACTGTTCACCATGGCAATCTGAGAACCTGTATCCAAGCAACCGGAATAAAAAATAAAAATAAAAAACATGCATGTTTCGGCTGCTCCAGGTGAGGAGCCACCACAGCGAACCATCCTATCCACAAACAACTTTGGCACAGGCTTTAGGCCGGATGCCCTTCCTGATGAAACCCTCCCATTTTATCCGAGCTTGGGGCTGGCACTGCATCCACTGTGTGAGGTTTGGGCATTGAGTACTGCAGCCACTGGTCCCAAGAAACAAATTAATAAGCAACAAAGAGATTATTTTTAACTTATTTTCCTTTGAAAATGTCACAACAGTTATAGCACTAAAAGTCACGGTCATTATATGCATGTTATATTTTGCATTCTGACCACATATGAGCATATGACCGACATCTGGTTAACTCTGGTTTCAAAATCTATTTTAAGCTCCAAAGAAATATGAGAAATTAGCAATCTCCCGAAAAAACAGGTGTTATATGTGGTAATAATTTAACAAATGTACAATAATTTAATTTATTTTATGTTTAATACTGGCAGAAACGTTAATCACACCAACACCTAAACAGACATTAATCAATGTAGAGAAAGTGATTAATGGCTCACCTGGCTTACAGAATGATTATAATGTTTATAACTGTACACAACTTTTAATGCTGAGATAAAATATTAAGAATAAAACAAACACACTAAGGAGGTTTAACTTTCCGGTCAAGTCATCCAACTTCCTGTAGACAGGATGCACGCCCCAACAGCCAAATATCAGATATATTATTAGACTAAACACTTACCGTGAATATATTCGCATTATAAAACATTTTTTAAAAATATTTTTTTATATGATTCTTTAGGAATTATAATTTCCGCTTCATAACTGACGCCAAAACTTTCTGATCTACCTTTCACTTCCTGTTTACTCCGCTCTTCACCTGGCAACGCAGGACGTATCGCTCAGCTGATTGGCTGAAACTGTACACGTCACAGACAAGAAAACCAATCAGAGACGCTCAAGTGGAGGTTGAAGCCGGAAATAAAATCTGGTTCTCATAATAATAATAATAATAATAATAATAATAATAGCGATAAATATTTAAACAGTGTTATTGTTTCAATATGTCAAATTTAAATAAGTAAAAATTTAATATATTCATAAATAAACAAATAAATGCATAACAGCTTTTAGTTTTAACCCCAAAATTTCGTAAGTATACAAAAGGAATTCATTATTACAATTAAATAATTTAAACTACATTAATACAGTGTGTAAAATATGATGTAAATATATAAATATGAAACGTTTGTAAAATATATTGTAAGTGTGGAAAATTAAACCTTCTGTAAAATAAATTAAAAACTTTCTGTACGATTTTTTTTAAACGTCTCCTAGTGTCTAAGCTGTGATTGGTGGATCGCCATGTCAATCATCTGTGGCGTGCAAAACGTTGACGCGCGCCTCAGATCCTCAGGTCAATTATTAGTTAGTCGAGTGAGGAATCCTAGTCAGTTTGAGCGCTAAGGCGATTTTTAATGGCTGTGTTTTTAAAACATTAATGTTCCAGCTGTCGAAAGAATGAGGTGATGAGGTAAGAAATGTGAATGAAACCAGTGTTAATGTTAGTATTAAATCTGGTTAACCAGGTAAGTGTGTGCTGACAGACAGCTAGGTTAAGGAGCTAAGTTAGCTAACATATAAAGTATAAAGCTAATTGTAAAAGGAGCAGAGCGTTTTATGCATTAAAACAACAGAAATGTGAAAATGGTGCGTCCAGGACAGGTCATTATAACAAAAAAATCATTTTATTATGAATAAAAAAAATCAGGTAAGAAAGGGAGTTAAACCGTGCTGATGTGCTGCACAAAACCACAGAGAAAAAAAATGTCGAAACATGAACCACAACAGTAGTCACTTTAATTATTATTTTTTTTTATTCTTATTACTGCAGTTTAGCCTCTTATTTTTCATTGCTTCACAACATTGCCTGAGAAAAACAATGTAGAAAATGTAGGCAATAAATAAACAGTAAAAAAAAAAATAAAAAAAATCCAGCATTCCATGATAGAAATGCAAAAAAAAAATATATTAAAATAAATGTGTGAAGGAAGAGTCCATTAATCTATGTACATGATCTGAACATGATCAGGATAATCAAGATACATGAAATAATATTAATAATATAAAAAAAAAAGTAAAAAATGATCAGAAAACCCAAAGGCAAACAAATGAAACCTGGCATACAGGGGTCCAAGCATTTTGTCCAGCAGGTGTCAGTGTTGAGCAGAAACATTTCTAGAAGCACGAGATGTGATGCACAACCACCATTTATTGCCCCACAATAGTCAACAACCTGTGGTCAGTTTGGTTAAAAAAATAAAAATAAAATTATGGATCCACTCATCTTAATATCGGTCACCATTTTTTGTATTTAACTGTACAGTGCATATTAGTCAAGGAAACACATTTACAACTCCTAAAACATGTGCACACGCACACACACACAGGGCCTTGTCACTTGGTCACTTTCTCTTGGACACCTTCTTAATCTATTAGATAAATAAAGTGCGCTCTTTACAGTGATTTTTATTCTGAAACAACAAAGTGGAAAATGATGTACAATGCCTACATGAAGCTAGACACCGAGACAATCAAACAGTTCACACACACACATCATCATCATCATCAACATCTACAGAACACAGCAGAACATACAGTACCTAAGAAACATCTCCAGGATGTAGAAGTCTACAGAAATAAAACTGTGAGTGGACGCGGGTGTACATCTGTTAGCCTTACATATACAGACATATTTAGGTGTTTACCTTGTCTATACATGTCTGAAGAATTGGCTGTGTTTTATTTGGAGAGAGAGTTTATAAAATGTCACTCAATTCTACAGTTTTTTTTATATTTTCCGAAATGAATATTGTAACCCATTTAGAATGGACAAAGTGATATTGAGAAATGAAATACTATGTTATCAGCTTTATATCACCCTCTCATATCTTTAGCATCATTTGCATATGTCCATGGGACAGCTTGGATAAATCGTACAAACTGTTCTTATTTTAGATCTTAACTTTTTTTTTTCTTTGCCCCAACTTCCCCTCCTATAAGCTACAAATTTAAACAATATACAAACACAAGACAAGTTTTATCTACTCAACCTTGTGCAATTCAAATATATATTAATTATTGTTTTTGAAGGGGAACAAACCAGAGGAGGTATGTTTCTCCTGAGGTTTGAGCTAATTTCTAGGATAAAAGAATGCAAATACTAGGCTAGCCAACTCTGATGTAAAAGCCCTGTCCACTAGAGGGCAGGTTAAAGCTGGACCACTGAAACTGGATGTGATCATGTGTCATTTTTCATAGCCAGGTTAACGATGAAGATGAGGGAGGTGACAAGGTTCTGGTATTGTATACTAACGCTGATATAAACTTTACAAACCGCAAACTGTTAAACATCCACAAACAGTGATAGCACAACGCGACATGGAGACACATTACAGCATTGTTCATCTAGTGACATGATGGAACATTCTGCATGTCAGCTAAGAAGCAGAGCGATACTCAGTGTAAACAAGCAAATCTCAACATTATTTGCCACTTACTAACTGTCTGAAATCACATCTACACACACACACACACACACACACAAAGTATAAAATGTAGTCAAGTAAGAAATATTAAAGAAAAAGATGTCAAAACAATATGTGTTCAAATACACACAAAGCTCTCATTGCATATGTAGGAAGAGTTTAGCGCACACTCAAGTTCCTAAATTCTTCAATATCTTTAAGTTAACATTGTTCTATCATTTCCTTTCCACATTGGTTGTTTAAAGCCCCAGAGAATCACAATCTGCAGTTCTAAGTAAGGCAAAATAATTAGTGCCAGGGACGGTGTGATGGTGTACGACTACCTGTGATTGAGCTGTTACTATAGAAACACTAATGTTTCTATATAAAAGACATATCGTGTTGTAGAAAATGAATTTTGACTTCAACAGCACTATGGTATAAAAAGAGGTTCATGTTGGTCATATAGCCATCATCTAAAGTACAAACTACTAATCAGTGAGTGATGTGAAGTGGACGGTGCTAATCTCACTAAGGCTGATATCGGATGTCCTGCCCACACTGATTTCATTCTAACAATGTGTCCATACTTAAACTGTCTAAATTTTGACCAACCAATAAATAAAAGCTAGCCATTGAGAGAGGGAGAGAGTCTAAGGTCATTTTCTATCTCTAAGGCTAGCATTAGAGAGAGAATGCTAACCATAGAGAAGGAAACCTACCTTAGACAGCCAATCTGTGAGACAGAGCTTAGAGAAAGAAAGCTAACCTAGTGAGTAAAAGCTAACTTTATAAACAGAAAGCTCATGCATTAAATTAGAGATTCTGCCGTAATGGCAATTTTATCCTTGGTAATTTGAACGGTCTTAATTCGTGGGAGTTTTAAGTAGTTATAAAAGGAGTGATCAATCAAGGGTGCTTGTTAGACTGTTACGCCATGTCCACCGGAACATGAGTTTCAATAGAACACTTAAACTGGGGATACACTACACAACTTTAGACAGGATTTTTTTATAGGATTCAAAATCATGCCGAATATAACCTGGTCTGCACCAGTTAGCACAATTTGCGGCATGGCAAGTTGGCACAGAAATCTGTAAGCGTGTGAGGGTTACAGACAAGAATTGGCAAGTGTGAGGGAAGAACAGACTGAGAACAGACTCTTCCCGACATGAGTCGCAGTATATCAAGTATATCAAAATCTCCTCTCACCTACACAGTCGTAGTTGATAAAGTAGGAAGGCACATGAGAGCGTTACTGTTGGGGAACTTTTATAAATATAAATATTAGGCATAGTGTGAAGGTTAACCTCTTTTTTTTTTTTCTTTTTTTTTTTGTGTTTACTTGGGGCTCACAAACCAACTACATTTATACTGCCTGTTGTATCGGAGGGTGGAAATATGGAAATGTACCCAAGAATGGGGCATAATAATCATAAAATATGTCTAGTGGGGAAGTGGCAAATCAATTGTGCCTCTTGTCAAAGCTCCATAACACCGCTGCTGCCTATCTTGCATCCATGTTTGTTTGTTTATTTTCTTCTTCTTGAAAGTTTAATCTTTCTCTGCCAAGAGTTCTGAAGGTTTGGTGTGTTCATTTGGAGTGGTAGGTATTGTCTATGATATGTGTAGAAGCGTAGCCGCCGTTTTTGAGTCTTTATTAAAAAAAAAAAACAATCTTTTAGGATTGTGAAAGTTGTGTAGTTAATCCCCAGCTGTGGTGTTATACATGCATTTTACTCCACATTCTCTGGAACTGTAAACACTTCATTAACGCCTCACACACTTCCTCGGGTTTGTCGGAGGGGTTGTCACAGAAACGGATCAGTATCAAGCTCGGAATGTTGCAGGATCAATCAGATGTGTACGATTGTATGTACTGAAATAAAGCATTGCGTTCATTCCATTTTATTAGCAAACCTCAGATTGTGCATTTTGCATCTTCAAGTATGCTGACATTTATTTATTTGCCATTTTGCTATAGGAAAGATAATTGACAGGTTCTGCCACCTATCACAGATGAGAGCATTTGATATGACATCACTGACATGCTGTTGCTATAGAGACCGGGCAGTTATGACAATCGCATTTGTACAATGTTCACTAGCATCAGGTCTTTGCGTAGTATTTATTCATTTTTTAAATATCATATTATTTATGAATTTCTTGTCTTTTCACGATATTTAACATGCAGCTACACAGATAGCGCTTTTCTTTTTTTTTTTTGCTTTTTTATGTGCACAATATTTTGGTGTTAAATTGACATTAAAGCTGCAGTATATAACTTTTACTTCAATAAATATAGTTTCAATATTGCATATTTTACCATTTAGCTACATTTGCTGGCTAACTAACGATTTTCAAATGATCATGTATTCAAATTTGTGGCTGGCTGTTTAAATCTTGCTTCAGATCCACCCATTATTAAACTTGGCAAAATCAGTATGTGGCCCTGAAAAGGCTAAAACAGTAAACTATTTTTTTTTTTTGGACTCAAATGGGTCAAAATGCATCATGGTTGAACACCACAACCCTGGGCACTACTTTAATACTACTTGAATGTAAACAGGTATGGTACTCACTACTGCCAATGTTTCAAAATGTTCTCCCAATCCTTAAAAGTTACATACTACAGCTTTTAAAACTGTCTATACACATACACGCATCTAAGGACAACTGATTGAGAGCACCTTTTTTAAAATTTTGGATACATGTTGATTTGGTGGTTGTGGAAGTATTAGGTCATCGCTAAAGTGTCACTTACAACACATCTCCCCCAGACGTTACAAACGGGAAGTTCAGGAATGCTTGCTAGCGCTCTTTGACTTGGAGGATCCTGGGCCAGGCCATGTTCCTGTAGCTATTCGCCAGGCCCCAGACGAAGCCTCAGATTTTCCCAGCGTCCCGGAACGCTTGTCCTCGCTTGTTTTGGTGCTTGAATCCTTTCCCTTCCCCCCGTCCTGTGATCCCAGTTTCATGGGCCCAAGCACAGTTTTTGCCACACTGGTGAGCTGAGTGACAAAGCTCGAGCGGTCACCAGGGGAGACAATTCGGGATTTGCCGGTGCTGGGAGATGGAGTGGAGGGAGAAGGGGAAGCTGAGCTTTCCTCCAAAACCTCCAAGTAAGAGCGCTCATCTCGGAGGGTGCGGATAGACCCGGAATGGACTGAACTCTTCTGCTGTTTAGATTTTAATTGGAGCACTCCTGTTTCTGTCATTGGAGGTGGTGATGCTTTAGCCTTGCACTCGCTGCTTCCACTTCTTACTTCCATTCTAACCTCTACAGTTTGGGGGATTTTCACAGACTTTCCAGGTTCCGCCAGCCCAGACTTAGCTTTTGAGTCTTTCTCCCATGCTGCTTTTCCTTTCACTCGCTCTTTTCCTCCCTCACCATGCCAATCTGGTGTTTTCGGCACAGTGGTTCCTATGCTCAGTAATGGAATCTTTCCTCCAGGTTTTTCTTTCACTTCAGGGATTGAATCCTGCATGATTGAGGTCTTTGGTGCAAATTTATCTTGCTTTGCAGGTTCACAGATTGCTGTATTTATAGCTTTGATGGAATCATGGGTTTTAGAAGAACCTGTTGCCCCTGTACCTCCAGATGATTTGTCCTTTCTGCGTAGTGTTGAGTCAGGGACAGAAGGAGAGTCCAGCTTATTGGTCATCTGGAGTGTATCTGCAAGCGCGTTTTCACCTTCAATCTCCTGCAGGCTTTGCAGCATGCGGTATTCCTCCACACCATGTTTCCTCAGGCCACCTTTTTTCTCTGCCGACGATGGAAAGGAGGCAAATGATTGTGGAGAGGGCGGAGCCGGCTTCTCTGTCGACTGCACCCGTGTGAGGAGAGGTGAGCGGGGCCGTGTTATTGGCGGCGAGGAGTGCAGCTTGGCAGGGAAAGTGGGTGTGGTGCTGGGTGTGTTCGGCGAGGGAGTGTGTGCCAGTGGGGACAAAGGGACGCTCCCGGCTGATTTACATCGAGATGAGCGGAATTGGCGCTGCAGTTTAGGGGACAGGCCGTGCAGAGAGCTCGGGCGCATGTGATGAGATGTTGCTGGAGAGTTTGGTGTAGAGGATGCTGGAGAGCTGCTCTGGGATGACATGCCTAAGGACACAAAGAGAAAAGGGATACAGGGGACGGGGGTTGGTTAACGACAGGTTAGTGTCAGGTTAATAGCCAGGTTTATATAAGGAGAATGTATTTAGTTAATGTGTTAATAGGAATAATTAATAGTATATGCTATGGAATTAATACTGGGAAATAATATAGCTAGATTAAACTAATTAAACTTTTTACATTTATTCTTATTCAGATGTTTTTTTATTGCAACAGACTCACATTTCAGTTGAGATGTTTAAAAAAAAAAACTAATAATATTAAGTTTAATGTTTTAATATTATAATGGATTATAAATTTTATATTGATCTAATTAGATAATATGTGGGTTACTAATATATCCTTTACAAACGCTGGGTTAACAGTCTGGGAAATATTGGTGTTAATGTTAATTGTACCGTGGTGGCTAAAAGTAGACAAAAGTGAAATTTAAAGTTTTAATAACTGCCCCCTTTTAAAAAAAAAATAAAGACACAATCTTAAGAATAATTTGTCATTGTACACAATGAAATTGTTATACAACAATCAATATTTAGTATGAAGTTATTTATTCTTTTATTCTTCAAAAAGACGTTTACTGAGTACTCTGGTGTCACTCGCTCATTCCATGTCTGCTTGATCAGTTCCTTAAGACCATGTACAGAAATTTGCCACAGAAGGTCACAATTTACTTGAGAATAGTTTTAGCCATTTTTTAAAGTTCTGTGACATATTGGTCCAGCCATTACCTAAACCAGCTGTAATTGGAACAACTCTTCAGCCAGAAAGGCTTGAACTTCTGTAATTAGTGCCATTTATAGTGTTGGATTAAAAATAGGCCAGAGATAGACCAGTCTAATATACACAACAAAGTAAATTAATATCCACAAGAGAGTAAAGGCATTAGAAACATCAAGAGCTTTTATAATTGAGTAGAGAAAGCATCATCTCCTCACTGAGGCTTCTTTAATTGAACATTGCGTCTTCTTAATCGGTTTACAGTCAAGAGTAATTAAATGTAAGCTTAAGTTAGATCATAATGTAGAAATGTTATATGCAAATAACTGGAACATTCTGAGCAGAAGAATGGACTTTGCCTTTTTTACTCCTTAATCAATAATCAGAATGTGTGTGAATGAAGGGATTCAGTCTTTCGGCTCATTTTAAGCATATAGCAGTCCAGTTGTAGTATGCTAGTCGCAGACGTGTGTTTAACATTATAGTACAAGTCACTGACCGAGGTGGGCGGAGTCAGGGGGTGAGCGGGCATACAGGCCATGGGTGGGAGAGCCAGGGAGACTGTCACCGGATGACAGAGAGCGGTTCAGAGAGGAAAGACTGCGGCTGGTATGAAGCAAGTTCGACTGCTTTGTGATCTTACGGAATAAAGAACTCCGCTTCTTACTGCATGAGATAAAGAGAAGAATAGGATGGAAAGAAAAAAAGGGGTAAGAAATTATCATAGAATTAAATACTGTTTGGTGTAAATTGTATAGATTAATCGATTCAATTGTCTTGTTTTAGTAAAAGTTCAATTTACAGCAACGCAAAACGTAACATCTAACAGCTGAATTATAAACATGGAAAGGGGCGAGTCACCTGTCTTGTCCCTCTTTGGTGATGGATTTCTTGTTCCGTCGTGCCATCTTGGCCCTTGAGCTGGGCTTTCGTGCCGGTCCGATCTTAATGGATGTGTTTTCAAACGGAGTTGTGGTGACGGTCACTTTATTCCCACTCTGAACACACAACAAAGTGAGTTTAAAATGCCAACTCTATTTAAACAATTCAAACATGAAGCAGATGTCTGTTCAGGCTTCTGTACCTTCAGAATGAGCTCCACCACTTCTGTATGAACCAGACCATGCACAGACTCTCCATTCACATGTGTGATGAGGTCACCAGCACACAGACCTGCTTCCTGGGCAGGGCCTCCATACTCCACATGCTGCAATTTGATGGTAGGAACCGTAAATTATTGTTTTTTTTACTTAAAGCAAGATGTGTGTAGGTGTTTCTGTGTATGCATGTGTGTGTATGAGAGAGAGAGGGGGAAAGGCTGTCTTACCCAGACCATGTGGTGGACACTGTAGACATTGGTGTCTCCCATGTAGACCCGGATTGCACGCAGCGTGAAGCCGTACCTTTTCCCCGACCGCTGGATAGTGATTGGAGAACGCACAATGCTGACGCATGGAGAGTAGTCCCTGCTGGGGGATGAGTCACGGGATGACGGGTTGGATGATATGGAGCGGGGAGACATGGGACTCGCCAAAGGAGATGTCCCATGCTGCTCCACTGCAGAAAAACATATGAAGCACATACAGTAAATTTAACAAATAAAAATATAAAACATAAAATGCATAAGAGAATAAAATGGTGTGAATGAACTGAGAACAAACAAACAAAAAAAAACATTACAAAAGTAAACAAAATTGTAAATATAGAAAGAATATAAAAATAAATCTTAAAGAAACAATAAATATGTTAATAAAATAACAATAAATAGTTAAAAAATCTAAAAACAAACAGGTGGAACAAAGAAAATTAATCAAATAAGAAAGTGCAAAGATAGAAAAAATAATTATAAATAATATGTAAAAAAAAAAAATAAAAAAGTATTATACATCAATAAAGACTTGAAATTGATGGTAACTGAGTTATAAGTCATGCCCTGCTGGTGAGATTTCTGACCTGCAGGTATAATGACGGACAAGGCTGAGGCAGAGGCTGACTTTATGACCTTGGCGCCAGAGCGGGTTGGAGTGTGTTTCTCTCCATCAGTAGGGAGGTGCTGATGTCGTGTTCGCCGCAGAACCACTTCACTCGGGGCTCTGGTTCCGAATGGTGCTGAGGTCACAGCTGCATCGGTAGGTTTCAAGAGTTTATCTGTCAATGTACAGGAGGATGGATGGGGATATATTTACCAAAAGAACATTATCACATCTCATGACCAAAAAGTTATTTTACCCTCTTCAACAGCAAAATTTGGATTTCTGGAAAATGTAGAGTGCAAATCCAGTTAGCCGTTAGTGACCAATGTATTTAATATTATGTTGCCATAGAAACTGCTATTTTCTGTCAGCTCTGAGTAAAGCATCACCCATTGAAGACCTCATGCTTGGGTAATGTTCCCATGCAGATACTCGCATTGTAATGCACAGCATCACACACCTAATCCTTGTGCCACTAGTGCCGCAGTGGATGACTCTGCCACAGTTCCAGCTGAGCCAGATGCCATTGTAGGACCCTCTAGTGACATCCCTCTGGTTTTGACTGGCACATGGCGAGTGTGTGTGTCTGTATCTGTCTCTAAAGGAGAGGTGACACGGTGTGTGTCGATGAGGGCTGAGAATCTGCGGCGGACACCAGGGGGACTGAAGTCAGACTCTGTGAAGGAGTACTCTGAGCAAGACAGACGCTTCCTGCACACACACACACACACACACACACACACACAAAGCCGCAATGCCCTCAGTCACCAGGAGAATGAATGTGATGGATCATTTGCATGTATTTAAACTCTCCACTCACATCTCAGGAGAACCAGTCCTCCATGTTTTGTCTCTCAGAGTAAGGCTGCCCAGGCTCTCCCTCTTTGCCCGGTCCTCCCGATGACCTCGCGGCTCCCTGCGGGTCACCACAGGCTTGTGCTCCAGCTGGGACAGGTGTTCCATGCTGCTGTACACCTACACACAAGGCTGAGTGTGAACACACACTACATATAATCTTTATCAACGTAGAGTATAATGGAAAAATGAATAAGTCGAACAAGTTTTACAGTCATAGACAGGAAGCAAATGATGAGTGTAAGGAGGAGAAAGATTGAAAATGTAAACAGTAATCTGAAAAATGGATATAGAAAGAAAAATGGATACAGTAATCTGAAAAAAGGTGTAACCTTGCTGAAGCGAGGCGAGCAGGAGGAAAAACGGCGGATCTCAACAGGCTCATCGTCATTGGTGTCGTCTTCATCGAACGAGTGAATGTGATGGTAACGTTCTGAACGTGCTAAGAAAAACAGATAAAGAAAAAGAAATATGATACAAAAATATAAAGTTTTTTAATTCTCCATATATATATATATATATATAAAAACAACAATCCTATTCATGATTCTATTTTATAAATGTATTTATAAAATATAATTTACACAATGCAATAGATATAGTATAGAATAATACACAGATAATTGACTTATTTGAATTATTAATTCATTTAGACATCACATGGAATCGCTAGTGCTCAGGGTAGTCAGCATATATATATATAATAAACAGGAAGCCATGATGATTTAAAGAAATTACTCTGCGTAAATACTTTGCAGCTACATGAACTCAAACTATAATAGCTTTAATTAAATAGGAAGCACAAGTTGAGTGTACTGACTGTCGAAGTAGCTGGTGTCCTCCTCCGACTCAAGCTGTGGTACAAACTCAGCTTTCTGCCTCAGTAAACTGTTCCAGTCCAACTCAGCAAAGAACGGGTGATGCTTCACTTCTACTGCACCTCCTGCTCTCTCACACACACACACACACACACACACAGCATTAGTGTACCTGTGCCTAACATAACCAGAGCTTAACCTGGTTTAGTTTAGCTAGCTTATTTTAGTCTTTATTGTACCTGTGCCCAGGCGGTGCAGTGGGTTGGTCTGGAGCAGGGCAGAAATGAGGTGCTGGGCATCAACTGGGAGCGCTTCATCACCTTCAGGCCACACAATGTCATCTACACACATCACACAGGATATTGGTTTAAGTTACATAAAAATAAAAGGTGAATCAGTAGGATAGACCAGCATGTGGTCTCTTACCAGTAATGACCTGTCCAAACAGCTCCTCAGGTGTGTCCCCAAAGAAAGGCACACAACCCACCAGGAACTCATAGAGGATGATGCCCATGGCCCACCAGTCCACAGGTTTACCATATCCCTGGCGTAAGATGACTTCTGGGGCAATATACTCGGGTGTGCCGCACACCTGAGGTAGAAAATGACGTGCAGACACGCTGTGTTGGTCATCTGGACATAAATTTGTTTAATGTTTAACTCAATAATCCATCTATGGTATAGATGTGAAAAGTCCTACTGTTTTACACTGTAACCATGACTGCATGTTGTGTGTGTACCTGTTTATCTAGGAATTCTCTGGTGTCCTTTTCGATGTGGCCCTCGTATAGATTAGTCGTGAGACTCATCAGACCCATTTTAGACAAACCAAAATCGGTCAGCTTTATGTGTCCCATAGAAGTGATCAACAGACTGTGAGAGACACAGCGATGAGTGATAGAAAGAAAAAAAGCAAGTAAGAGATATAGTGTGAGAGAAAGTGTCAGTGTGAGAATGACAGTGTGAGAGAGATAATCAGTGAGCAGATGAATAGCAAGAATGAGGGGGACAAAGTCAGAAATCAAGCACAAAAAGACAGAAGAAGAAAGAGACAGAGGGTGAGAGACATAAAAAGACAAAAAGATATATGAGAATATTGGTTTTCAGATTATTTTAATCATTTTATCATTTTACTGAATTAATGAGTTAAATGATCACAATGTAAATATGTAATATGTAAATATGTAATATAAAAATTATAATATAAACATTTTTATATTATAAAAACATTAATAAGTAAATAGGAATTGGGTGTTAATGGAAAGCATTGTTACACAATCAACAGACTGTAGGTAGTGGACAGTCTACACACAACAGTCCACACTGTCTTACTTGTCAGGTTTGAGGTCCCGATGCACCACACCATAGTTGTGGATGTACTCGAGAGCAAGGACGGTCTCGGCAAAGTACATGCGTGCCATCTCTACAGGCAGAGCTCCGATGTGCTTCAGCAGCGTGGCACAGTCTCCCCCTGACACAGGCACAATAAGTCAGAGTTGTGGTTACTGCTGTTCATGTGTGTTTGGGAGCCCTGCGAAAATTTCTCTGTAGCCCGTTTCATACATTTTTACATTAATGTTTTTCACAGCTTCATTCAGACACACTCATGACTGTTATGGAGAAAAGCACCAACAACAAGTGATGTATAATTAAGGAGGACAGTGTTTGTTTGTTTTTTTTGCTAATAAAAAAAAGCACAAAAATAAACACAAAGTTTTGGGGTTTTTTGTTTTTACTGATTTTTAACTAATTTTTTTATGATTATTCATTCATTCAATCATCTTCTATACCGCTTATACTATGCCGGGTTGCGGAGGGTCCTGGAGCCTATCCCAGGAGATATAATGCACAAGGCAGGGTACACCAAGGACAGGTACCGATCCATCTCAACCCACATGCAAATGGAAAATTGGGAATTTGGGAATGCCACATGTCTCTGGACTATGAGAGGAATCGACCAAGCACCAAAACCACCAAGCACGGGGAGAAAATGCAAACTCTATGCACAAAGACTGGAGACGGGAATCAAACCCCAAGCATGGAGGTACAGTATGAGGCCACAGTGCTTGCAGCTATGCCACCATGCCACCTACTTTGATGTTTATATCCCTAAATAATGAAGAAACATCCTTTTGTGAGGAAGCAGCTGATGAAGAGCTCTGAGCTGTTATATCTTTTATTCATGCAGGTTCTGAAACAAGCACTTGCAAGGAACATCTGGCACCTCGGCCATAAAACTTTCCCCTGCTTAGAAAGTGATTGATCCATCTAAGCAGTGTTTATGACGATGTTCCTATAGATGGCAAAAGAGGAACCACCAAGTGCACCCCAACAGCTGTCTTTCATGTTTATCATGGAGAGAAAAAAACATTGAAGTCATTTGTTCAAACTGCAGCTGAAGAAAAACTGTATAAATGTATTTAAATTTTGTTTAGTTAAAAATAAAAGAAACTACTTATTGTAATGCTTTAGTCAGGGGATATGTCTTACTGTTCCAGGACTGTTACTGTCAGTGTGCTAGTATTGTTTGCCCTGTCTCTGCCCCTTGTCCTGTGATTGGTTTGTTTTCTACGTGTGTGCAACTGTACTGTTTTTACTCCCTGACTAATCTGTGTTTATCTAGCTGTTTCTAATTGCATGATAAATTTTTATTGTATATTCATCTTTTAAGTCAAAGACTTTTTTATTATTTTGCAGAAAGGGTATCAATGTGTGTTTCCTAGTAATGTCTCAGCTCTTGTTCACACATGAGGCCTGATTATTTTTCAGGAGTTGCACTAGGTCTTGTTCCTATAGATTTTCTTCATAGGATTACGGCTGCTGTGTATATGTATGTCGTCTCACCCTCCACATACTCCATGACCATGCAGAGATGTCTGCGGGTCTCGAAGGAGCAGAACATGCTGACCACGAATGGGTTCTCAGCGAATGTGAGGATGTCTCTTTCCACGAAGGCCTGCTGGATCTGGTTCCTCAGGATGAGGTTCTGCTTGTTGATCTTCTTCATGGCGAAACGCTGACGGGTTTCCCGGTGACGCACCAGGTACACCGCCCTAAACATACACACTCAGCGTTTTAGTATATTAAAAACTTTATTAGATCTGATTGAATACGTCCTGGATGATACTTTTATTGTACATACAGTGTATATTATTTATAAGCCTTCTTAGAGTTATGAAAGATTGCACAACATTTCGTTTAGGCCGGGCAGTATATAATGGGATAAAGGGAGGATAGCTGTATTTATGTACACAGTTACATACAGTATATACAGTATGTATGGATTAATGGGGAGACTGATAAATGGATATATGGATGAAGAGATGGATAGGCAAAGCATGGTGGAACTAGAGAGTTTCTCACCCGTATGCTCCGTTGCTGATCAGTTTGATGGTCTGAAAATCAGCTTCTCCAGGAGGCTTCATCATTTTCATCTTCCCCTGAGACTGAGAGAAATACAGAGCAGCACTTGCTGAGTTAAAGACGTGCACGCACACACCATCTTCTCTGTCTGAGCTGCATAATGATTACTTTTTAAAGAGGCTCTGGAAGCTTCTATAAAAGCAACACTTCACATCAGTAGCCTCAGTCTGAAACATTAGGGCTTACTCAAATGTGCTTGTGAAAAAAAAAAAATACTGCCTTGTTCATCAGCAGTTTAAGTTATTTGTAAAGTTACTTTAGAAATGGCTTAATTATACTCCTTGGTCTACTAAAAAGAATCTGAGGATTGTCCATGAAAAGGTATGTGTATATTAAAACTTTAATAATAATTAACACATATTGCTTCTGAAAATGTCCGGTCCCTAAAGTGGTGAAGTTAATTAAGAGATTAGGAATGTAATCAGGCTAAATGGAGGACAGCAAATGAGTCATTAAATTCTAAAGCTGTGCGTGTGTGTGTGTGTGTGTGGATAAAACTTTTAATGCCAAAGGACTGTCTTTTCCCATAATGCATGGCTAGCAGTTTGATAGTTTTGACAGAAATAGTTGCATGTAGGTTAAAGTTAAACCCTGCGCATATGTATCTGTGTGTGTTTGTGCTGCTGACCTCTGTAGAGTCATCAGTCTCTGGTGTGAGGGGTCCCTCGCTGTCGTAACTCTCCAGATTAACCATTTCTGAAAAATCAGATACATCAAATCAGTCCGTGTATTCACAACACAGTGCTGCTGAAAGCAGCTGCCCCCTAACAGTGTTTTAATAGTGTTCTAGTCACAGAGGAAGATTATATTATTACATGGAATTAGATTACATAGTTGACAAATGACTCTCATGTATAATGACTAAAATGTACGTTATATTCTAACACAGTCAGACATTTAAACTTGCAAATAAAATAAACAAAATGATTTCAAGTTGCATTCATATGCCTCTAAATCTTCTTTGGTGAAAGCTGATGGAAAATTGATCCAGTAGTTATAAATGTCTGTGTATTGCAAGTCCAACATGCTTTTCACATTGTTTATCATTTGGAGTCCAAAGATGTGATTTTGGCAAATAACTGACCATTAATGTACGCAGTAACCATTTTAACTGTTGGTGCCAAGGTTCACCTTGACCGTCAATATACCGCATGTTAACATTCTGAATCAATGTAGTTCACATTTCTTTGAGATCTCTATTAATTTCCATAGAGATAAAAAATAAGAAGCTGGTGAGGAAACTAGTCGCTGGAGCTGCTATAACATAAGTGCAAACAGAAACTTACTTGTCTTAAGAAGGTTCCACAACATTAACTCTGACAATTAATGCTTAAGATATATTATGTGTTACTCTAATAAATAATAATAAAAAAAAAAAAATTTGTTGACAAATTACAACTTAGCACAAGCCAGTGTAGTCTTAGTGTCAGTCCAAAGGGTTGCATCAGTAAAGGCATCCAGCAGAAAACATGCTACATCTACAGTATACACGGATCATGGCAAGTTGCAGTGGTGTAATGGGAATTAAACAAAAATACACACTTTAGGGTGATAACAGTTACTCAGCCTAATCACATCACCCTGTGGCTGACTGATTTCCAATGTCACATGTATTTTTCGTGTCTCTGTGTCTCACCCTCCAGAGGGTCTCTGGTCAGGCCGAGCTGGCTGATAATGTAGCGTGGGATGTCCGTCTTCATCAGGTGTCCCTCTTTGGCGTGATCCTCGGCCGCCTCTAGCAGGTGGTAAAAGTTCTCTGGGTTAAACTCCTACAGCAGAAAGGGGAACATATTTCATTATGACAATACTTCCTGTTCAGGAGGATCCTTTCACATCAAGCTTATGAAAATGAACATTTAAACATGATGATGTAATTGTGGTCTGTAAAAATATGTTTTCTGTAAAAAAAAAAAAAGGAGAATGCAGTCTTATGACTCTTCATGTGCTTTTTGATACACTCATTATAGTTGCTGATGCAGCTTACACTCTAGAGCCGCTGTCCGGGCTTTTGATAGCACTGGAGCTGCTACTTTATCTTGCGATACTTGCAGAGAGAAAACCGGGATTATGGATTTTCCATTTATCCTAATGTCAGACAGAGAGGCTGGAACTTTTAAATCACACGCTGGTGCAGGGAGCTATTAGTATGAGTACCTCGGTGTGGGGGGGGGGGGGGGCCC
>JAQMYJ010000021.1:2756758-2773519 GCA_030014305.1 Clarias laeviceps
CCGCCCCACGGATCACGCTCTTACACACACACACACAGCATGGAGGACTTTCAATCTAAATGCAAATGCCATCACAGGCCGGTTCCTCTCGGTCTGTCTGTCTGCTATGCTCTCTCGGGCAGTAACATTATAGCGTGTAAAGACGCCGGTCTCCAGCGCAATTTGATTTGGGATGGAGCAGGAGTTTAGTGTAGCTCTGTGTTACCCAATGCATTAGGGATGCAGAGATGGAGAGGCAAGTCCTATAAGCGAAACAACAAAGTGAAGCTGTGTTCTCTGTAACGTGTTTAACATCCTCCTGCTTTGCTTTAGCTCAGTGAACTAATGAATGATCTCTATGCTAAATGCCGATCATCCTAATAACAAGCAGGCTATTAGCAGGGTCTTAACTCATGGCAGGATGCTCAAGCTCATTATGTTACCCATGATGCAGTGGTATTTAATATGGCATCTTCTTTTCTCTTTTATGAATTGTTCTTGTAGTGCGAAAACTCTAAACTCTTACCAGACATTCCAAGAGTCGAGCTGGGCGAGAGATGATGATGAGGAGCTTCTTCACGAGTTCCATGATAAAGGTCAGCTCTGAGCTTTCTGAGCGTTCATACGCCTGAGAGACAGACAAAGAGAGAGAGAGAGAGTTGTTTGTTTAAGATAACCTGTATGTATTATCTGTGCTAAAACTAAGTAAATGTAGTCCTAAAAGGCCTGACAGAAATGATGTGTGTGCATCTAAGCAAGGAGTAATACACAAACGTTCTTAGTCAGCAAAATATTAGTTTTGCCCAAATAACTGACAACCTCCATTACTCTGACTTCCATTATATTTCAGGTAGATAGATAGACAGAGACCACCAGACAGAAAGAGTCAGATAGATAGATAGACAGACAGACAGGCAGATAGATAGAGAGACAGACAAATAAACCCATGAGCTAACAGATACAAAGAAAAATGCACAATTAAGCAGATAGATGGAGTAAAGGACAGACCGACAGAATGGCAAAAAAAATACAGCCAGACAGGAATTATTTGCTGATTTTATATTTGTGTGTGTTTGTAAGTGCTTCATTATACAGAGCTATCAGTGTGCAGGACAGAAAATAGCAAAACAGCAAAACAGTGTTGCTGACTCATAGGGGGAAAGACACACACAGGGTTTCACACACACTCCCTCTCACATCGTGCAGCAGTTTGTCGAGGTTTTCCTGCAGCTCGTAGAAGTAGACGGTGGTAATGAGGTCGTCTCGGGATTTGTTCAGGCAGTCTCGGGAGAGCTCTATGATCTGGTGGTGGATGAAGCTCAGGACCCCATCAGCGAGCGGGAGAACGTTGTCCGGTGAGAATGTGTGGATGAAATCTGCTAAGCGCCCCTCCATCTGCGCTGTCGCCTGACATGAGTGCAGACACACACACACACACACACACACACATATGTAGTTGACATCCCACCTTTTAGTCTTTACTTGCTCACTCATTCTTTATAGTGATTATCCTGTACAGGGCCACAGGGGGTCTGGAGCCTATCCCAGGCGACTTAGGGCACAAGGCAGGGGAACACCATGAACTGGGTGCCAATCCATCCAGGACAAAAGCATACATTTATACACACACACACAGTACGAGCAAGTTGGAACACCAATTGACCTAATCTGCCTGTCTTTGGGCTATGGGCGGAAGCTGGAGTACCCAGAGGGAACCCACCAAGCACAGGGAGAACATTATGTGCCATCACTGCTATGGCAGAGTGCTGCATTAGAGCGTGAGACTTATTTATAGTGTATTTGTATAATCAGTTTTTAGAGGGAATACATGTAGGTTCAGCTAACAGGCCTGGCGCATTTGGTTTGTTGTTTCGGTTGTCCCAGATAATTTAATAGAAGTTTAATAATGTCTGTGTTAGGTCTTCTGAAAAACATGGCTGAGTGAGCACCTGAGTGAGAGAAAGAACCTTTTAAAGTTTTCCAAAGGAATAGATCAGATTAAGGTTTTGACTGCACTTTCGTTAAAAGAACATCGATGTGAAACTCACTGAAAGTTGCTCTATGAGACATTTTATCTATATTAATGTCTCTTGCCAAGAATGATGATATGCAAATAAGTTAAGTGATGGGCGGAGCTGAGAAAATGGCTCATGTGTGTTCCCTCACAACTAAGAGCATACTTACACTAGGAAAGAATGGAACAGAATGGTACCAAAATTCTCCATATGGATTTATTAATCACTCAAATTCATTAATAAAGTGATGACCAGATCCACTACTATCCCAGATATTAAATGTATCAAGTGCTTAAGTGACATCCTAGCATTCACGTTCCTTGTCAAACTGAACCCACCTCTTCAAGCCGGACAGAGCAGAGTACGCCGAACCGTTCCCAACCATAGTTTGGAGAGATCACACTACTCAAACCAACTGGACTTAAGCATGATTCATGCTTCTGCATTAAGTCTACACCATAGGCTACGCTAATGGCCTACAGCATTTATAGTTGTGCATCAGTGTGTCTGTGTTGCTCTGCAATTACACCACCAAACCACTAGCTAGTAGTTGGGCTCCTATTCCACTGCGCTGAGTGTATATTACCACTCTCTGCTGTAATATGGTTTCTTCATCTACTACAAACAATGATGAAAGAACCTGAGTGGATCTTGTTGAAGCTGATAAATGTATAACAACAGTTACTTTTACTGAAGTTACTGCACCGGAGAAAAGAGAGAAGACTAAAACGGTCAATATGAAACACTGAAACTAATGAGGCAGAAGGAAGCATAGAAGAAGAAGTAGGAATTGCCATGCTACCAGTTGGACCAAGCACAGTCATTGTGGTCTTCCTCACCACAGGCTACACTGTAGGTTGCTGGATAAGGTATGTGGCTATGCAGTATCTACGAGAGACCAATGGCTTAAGCTTGATTTTACAAACAAGGCTCCTGAATTTCAAATAATACATAACATACAAACATAGTTCCTCTGGTCCATTTACAATGACGTTAAATAAATAGTGTATGTTTGATTGCGTGTACCTTTGGGAAGCGCTCTTTATACACGTGGTTCATCATCATGATCTCATTGTCACAGCAGGAAGCAGATCTTCCAGGACTGCAGTAGTAACCAGTTATTATACAAAAAGGAAAAAAGAAAACATAGGATGAGCTAATTCAACAGAGAGACAGAAGACATTAAAGAAAATAAACAGTCCCTCAGAATGTTGACTAAAGTAAAAGATGTGCTGAAATGTATTCTAAAGTATATATAAGATATCTTATCGTATCCCCACATGTACGGAATATGTTTTATCTGATTTCAACAATTTTCCAATGTGTACCTAAGGCTGCGTGAGCGTGGGCGTGTATGGGGAGAGCTCCGCCCCCCATCATCATCTGTGATGCTCTCGGTACTGCCGAAGTGTTTGGTCAGGAAGAGCAGCTCGTCCATGGAGGGCTGATAGGACAACTGGTGCAGACGCTCCTGAGATGAGCTGGATGACTGAAGCATTAACAGAGAGAGAGAGAGAGAGAGAGACTCTTAATGACCTCCTGATTAATTCTCTCAGTTGATTAAGAAACAGCACTGCTGCAATCAGGGCACATAAACCGCACAAACAACCCTTTATGATCTAAATCTCATTAGCACAGTATGTGTGTGTGTATACCGAGCTGGGTGTGTTGGTGCCATAACCAGAAGATGGAAGAGAAGCCAGTGACCAACGGCGACCATCCCTATGGACAGAGAAGGAAAAGGATGGAGGACAGAACAGTGTAAGATGTTATCTGTGTGTGAGAGAGAAAGATTGTGTGTGTGTGTGTATGTGTGTTTTTTTTACCGTCTGGAGGAAGCTGTGAAGGAGAAGTGAGACGGATTGCTGGGAGAGAAATTGCGAGGACTGTCAAGCGGGCTGCTTCCTGTGGAGACAGGAAGACAAATAGCAGCCATGTTAAAAATCCTAATAGTGATCAGAACAAAGACAATGTTAACGCATTACATCACTCCTTGTGCATGTACGGCTGAAGGTTTAACACTAAACTAGCAGTGTGGATAAACTGGTAGAGTAGCATAATGCTAACCTGGAGGCTTCATGTTTTATTGCTTGTTTTTACCTGATTAGCCTCATAGTCAGTCTTCTACTACAGCTTCACTGCTAGACAACATTTGTGACTAATTGTGAGTGTGTGTGTTGAGCGTGACTGTATTTGTTAGAAGCATTTGTTGATGCCGTGTTCTTACCAAGGTGTCCAGGGAGAGGTGAGTGAGCACGAGGTAAAGTGGGCGAGGTCGAGGTGAGGATCAGACTCTTCCTGTTACTGGCTCGGCAGCTGGAACATGAAAACAGCTCACATATTTACCTCTCTTTTACACACACACACACACACACACAGCAATGCACAGATGCTCTCTGAGGTGGAAAGAGAGTCATCGAGCTAAAACACACCGAGTCAGAGTCTCTGAAAGTATCTTACGCCATCTCCTCTTTTCATCTGTCGCTGTAGTAGGGAGAAGAAGAGTCTGTACTTGTGTGTGATTGTGAGGATGCCGGGTGACGTGTGTGTGTGTGTGTGTGTGTGTGTGTGTGTGTGTGTGTGTGTGTGTGTGTGTGTGTGTGTGAGTTTGTGTGTGAGAGAGAGAGAGGCAAAGTCCAAATGCAATTTCCTTACCCCTCAGTCTCCTCTGAGACAGAGAGGAAATGAGGACAAAGAGAGAGATTTTCTTGAACAGAACTTACTAGAAGATTTTGACTAACTTGCATTTTATTTATATTTATACTCCTAAAAAAGGTATATTTATAGTTCAGCTCATCATCTTTGGAGAAAAAAGTGTTGTGTGTCCGACAGCAAGAGCACCATCGCCTTCATGGTGAGGTGAGAGCATCAAAACGTTGGGCTGCTTCTGAGGCATTACACGTCATAAACCCTGACTGGAGCGATGCATCAGGACATGTCAGATTAGAATATATTTCTTGGTAAGAAACAGAGTCTGAGGAGAAGACAGGGGGCTTCAACCAGACAACAACCCCAACCCTACAGCAATGGCTAAAGACTTTTCTAAAAACAGATGAGTTAAGATCAAGTCTCTTCATTTAAATCCCATTTAAAACTTATGAAGGATTTCCTGAAAGTGTGGGACCATTATCTGGACCCTCTTAGCCTTAAGGGAATAAAAAAAATAAAAAAGAGGAAAAGAACCACAGTGCTGCAAAGAGCTCACTTTGTCATACTGTAGCGTGAGACAAAGTTAGCGCTGTGTATCTAGACGCTAACAATGGATCCGAGTTATCACTGCTAATTAATATGAGCTCATGCTAACAGCTCACACAAGGGTTTATTCACTGCTGTCAGAATGAGCTCATGTTGAGTGTGAATCCATTGTTAGTGTTGATGTAAGCTTCTACAAAGAGCACATGGGCACCAGAACTGGACTACACAGCAATAAAAAGGCCTGGTCTGGTGGATCACATCTGGTGGAACAGATGGCACTAAGATGCACTATTTGAAGAAGACAAGCCAATGGAGGCCTTTGGATACTTTGACACCAACCTAAGCATTGTTGCTGACAAAGTTACACTTCTTTATGGCAACAGTGTTCCCTGATGGCAGTGTCATCTTTCAGCAGGATAATGCACCCTGAACAAACAAGTCAGACCCATGGAGTCCCCACCTCAAATCTTACAGGACATAAAGGAGTTGCTGCTAATGTGCTTGTGCCAGATACCAGAGCTGTTTTGGTGGCACAAGAGGACCTACAATATATTAGGCAGGTGGATTTTAATGGTATAGTGAAAATTATACAGAGCTTCAATCATTTAGAATGAAGCCTGTCTTAGCCTGTAGGGCCACAACAGCACCACGGCCAGGCACACTTCCACCTTAACCACCAGCATCTCCACCAGTGATCAAAACAAATATCAAAGCTGTTTCCTAAACATGAAGCAGTGCTCACACGCCCAGAAAGTTCTGAGTGATATAACTAACCCGCCTGGGGCAGAACATCTCCATGTCAAAAAAAAAAAAGACATGGAAGAGTATGGAAAAAGAAAGGGATATGTAAACAAAGGAAGAATGGAAAATAGCAGCTGGAGAGAAGCAGATGGATGGAGACAGATAGAAAAAGTAAAAGAAATGGAGGAATAGACTAAGGCTACAGAGAAAGAATGAACATAGAGAGAACGTCACAAAGAGGAAGAGAGACAGAAAAAGCCAGGAAGAAAAGAAAAGTGACAGAGGGAAAGAGACTGAGAGGGAGAGACACAATAATTGAGAGGAAGGGGGAAGGCAGGAAAATAAAAATGAGAGTGAACATCTTAGTGCAGGTGTGTCTCTCCTTAGCTGTGTCTCAAGATTAAGGGATTAGTAGAAAACACTCCCAGAGGCAAGGAAGCCATTTTGGCTCGAGCCCAGCACCCTGCAGTCTAGTTTCAGCTAACACAGCATTATACCAGACTACTGCTCACTGTCCTGGACTAACACACAGGGAGGGGCTTGTGACCGACATTAAGGATGGAGCACTAAGATTCACTTCTTTCATATTTAATGTTTTCCGTTTTTGCTCCCAGAAATAGAGCAGCACACACATTTGTCTTGTGTTCAGTGTGTTAATGAGAAGATTCTGTGTGAGGAGTGAGCAGTTACCTCTCATGCTCACTGTGTGTCAATGTGTGTGTGTGTGTGTGTGTGTGAATACACAAATGGCTAATGAACTGTTACTGAGCCGGAGCAGTTTAGACGTGCATGTGCGGAACTCCAGTGTTTATAAACCACATTAGTGTTGATGATTAAACTGTGTGTTTAATGCACTAGAGTGTGGTGGGGTTTTCCACGTAATGGTCATTCTACACACACACACACACACACACACACAAAAAAAAATTCCAGATATTGAGTGTGTCACTCACCTGCTGCTTTTACGTGGCAGAGGAAGATCCTTCTGGGTGGAAGCAGTGGACAGAGGGGGGAGAGAGAGAGAGAGAGAGATCAGATAAGATAAGATCAAACACAATGACAATTCTGATACAGCAACAATCAACACTCATTCTCCCTATTCTGTCTCTGTCTTTCTGTTGGTCTCTCTTTCTATGGTATGTCTCTCCATCTCTTTCTACTGTACATCTGTCTAACTCTGTCTCTCACTTTCTATGGTATATGTCCCTGTCTATCTTTGTATTTCTGTCCATCTAACTGGCTCACTCTCACAAACTGTCTTCATTTCTTTTTCTTTTTGTCTGTATCACTTTCTGTCTCTCTCTATCTCTGTGTCAAATTAATATTCTCCGTTCTGTCTTTCATTCTCTCTCTCTTTCAGTTTGTCCCATTCTCTATATCTTTCTGTGTGTGTGTGTGTGTGTGTCTCTCTCTCTCCTGCTCTCTGTGGGACTAAAAACAAGTGTTAATAAATGAGATCCCCCAGGACCTTGTCAGAGACAGAGAGGGAGAGACAGTGAGAGAGATGTAAACATCCTGTGCTTGTCTCTCTGTAGTGCTCAGAGATTCACAGTTTTCGTAATTTTTGTTTAATCACGTGACATCTTTAATGAGTTGTTCACACAATTAGTGTGGTCAGTACAGTAAGAGAGTGTGTCGTTCTGTGGTATACATTCAGCACCACGGACAGCGATGACATGCCACACAAACATGAACAACGTGTGTGCGCGCGCGCAAGTGTGTAAAATAAACTCAAACAGCAGAACTCAGCTCACACTCCAAGATGTGTTGTTTCAGTTCTAGGTGAATACTTCCTTATGCATGGCTCAGGAGCCTGTAAGCCAGCTAAGTCATTACACACACACACACACACACATACAGTTTCTGTTTTCCATTCATCATTGATGCTCTGACGCATCCAGTGTGTGTCCTGTGACTCACAGTCACTGAGAGGTTTATTTCTAAAATCCCTGTGTGTGTCTGCTCTACTCCTCATAGAAAAGCCTTAGAGACATGTTCACTCTGAGGAAAGACGGAGCTCAGTGAGACACTGGACTCACCACTGATCTCACACACACACACACACACACACTCGGTCTGCCACTTCACTTCACATTACAGAGTGAAGTGTTTTATAATTATGACTCTTTTTTTTAATAAATGCACAAACGTGTCCTGACAATTGAAAAAAATAAACATGCAGAAAGTAAAGGCATATACACACAATCTTATAATTCATAACTTATTATCCATTAATATGTTTAATTTTTCATTTAACCTCAATACTTAATGTTTTTATTGAATCAGAAGGAGATAACGGCAAGCCCTGTTCCTGATCCCGGATCTGCACATGGCCCAGTAAACCCTGACTATAGTCTAAAGCACCTCCTCACATGCTGCATTAACCTTAACCACTCCACAAGGTTTAATACACAAATCAGCTCCTCACACTCAACACACTAATTTTCCTGATGTCATTTATTTACTGTATGATGTACTTCAACAATATGATGGTGCTGTAAAGGACTTCCAGGGTGTTTTGCTCCTGTATTTTCTTCTATCTATCTACATAGGATCTCTCTTATAAGATTGTTCTCTGCATTCCTACACGGACGGCATGGTGACATAGTGTTTAGCACCGTCACCTTGCACCCACAGTCAAGCTTTCGATACCCACCTCTTCCTGGGTCTGTGTGCATGGAGTTTGCATGTTCTCCCTGTTCTTAGTGGGTTTCCTCCGGATACTCTGGTTTCTTCCCACAGTCCAAGGATATGCAGATTAGGATACTTTGTCTTCCCAAATTGCCCATAGTGTCAGTGTGCCCTGTGACGGACTGGCACCCTTTCCAGGGTGTATTCCACCTCATGCCCAATGTCTCCTGGGACCTGGGATGGGCTCCAGCAGACCCCACCCCTCGCAACCATTTACAGGATAAGATGTTGCACCTAGATGGATTCCAACTGTACAGGATGGACCTCAACACATAGGCAGCAAGGAAGTTTAAAAATCAGGGGGATATGTTGCTACACTGATGATGGATGGTGTAACAATGTCAGGATATAATTGAAACTCTGCTCTCCTGATTTAGAATCACTTTTTTAAACCGTTTTAGTAGCCGAGGGAATTCAGCTCGTTCATTCTTGTTGAAGTGTGCAGTATATATGAGTAAAGGCAATGCTTGTTGGAAGAATTACACCAGCAGAAATATAACATTTCACATTCTGTGCTTACTGTCTTATGGGACTTTAACAAGGCAAATCTCAGCTATGAGCTACCCCAAATTTAGACAGTGTGTCACCTAGACAGCCAGACAGCAGTGTATACTCAACCACTGCTAAACATTGACCAGTGTTTATTCCACTCAATTCCAACTTCCAGGCAAAAGCTTAAAATGTGCCAAACCATGTTGATAAGTTAGGGATAATAGTGAGGGTGTCAAAGATCTACTGTCCTGCCCTGACAGCGCAGCCCTATATGCTTATAGTGGTTATTGTTACATTACGGGCCAGGGATCATTTCCAAGAACACTTTAACCCAAAGTCTGGTTCATTTTGATCAGTGAGAACACAAGCAACCTTGCCTGGAAAAGGTAGTCTCAGGCACAAAACAGATGAATTCACCATTCGTACCTGGACATGGAAGCGGGTCACTGTTTAAACACTATGTCTTCTCCAAGATCTCTGAGTGCATGTAGCACACACCAATCATATCTTCTGATTTCATTGCTGATACAGTAAGAAGGCATGAGATTGTTGCTCTTGACTTTTTTCAAAATGTAAATAGTATAGGCATACCGCAAAAGTTAACTTTCCTTGTTGTATTTTTATTTATTTATTTTTTTTTATTGCAACTCACAAGCCAACTAAGTGTATACTGCCACCTGCTCTATCAGAGAGCGTATTGTTCTCTGACTACAGAGAACAATAATAATGTGAACGTTGGTCAGCAGAGGAGTTGAGGGGGGGAGCAATCATTCCTGAGCATGGTGTAAATCGATTGTATCAATCGTAATGTGAAAACGCCATGAGTGTCATCAACTGACCTGGAAAAGTTCTGTCAGGACAACAGAATTTCCATTATGATCCAGACCAAATATAAAAACATACTGTAGTTTACCAATGTTCACCAAAGAACAACTCGAGTGTCTCTGCTCAGCAAAGAAAGAGGTCTAAAGGAGAGAAACTAAAGAGATTTATAGGCAAACAAAGTATGAGTATACTGTAAGTAGAGAGGGATTAAAACATCCAAGAGGAAATATTCTGAGAAGCTAAAGGACAGTTTCTCAGCCCACAACTCACCTTCAATCTGGAAAGGTTTGCAAGAAGTCAAACAACAAACTGGAAACCCTCTCACTGCATGAAAACATGCAAGCTGGGAGATATTTAACACAGAAATGTTGGACTACTGAAAAGTATGACCATGTATAGCACTCAATTCTTGGCTCCGTTTGCATGAATTACCAGGGTTAAGGACTAAATTTTGCATTTCATTTGGAAATCAAGTTCCCAGAGTCTGGATGAAAAGAGCAGAGGCACAGAATCCAAGTTGCTTGAGGTCCACTGTAAAATTTGTAGAGTCAGTTGTAGTTTGGGGAGCCATGTAATTTGCTGGTGTTCATCCACTGTGTTTTATCAGGTCCAAAGTCAGCATAGTCGTTTATCAGGAAGTTTTAGAGCACTTCATGCTTCCCTCTGCTGACCAGCTTTATGGAGATGCTGATTTCATTTTCCAGCAGGACTTACACCTGCCGCACTGTCAAAATTACTAATCCCTGGTTTAAGCACATGGTATCTCTGTGCTTGATTGGCCAGCAAACTTGCCCAACCTAAACCCCATAGATAATTGTGTGGAGTAGTGTGAAGAGGAAGATATGAGACATCAGACCCAACAACACAGAAGAGCTAAGAGCCTCTATTAGAGCAACCTGGGCTTCCATAACACTGCAGCAGTGCCACAGTGCCACATCGCCTCCATTCCACGCCACATTGCTGCCGTAATTTATGCAAAAGGAGCCTCCGAAAAAGTATTGAGTGCTGCACTGTACATGTGCATACTTTTTAGTAGTTTCAGATTAAAAATCTTTTTTTCTAGTAAAATTACTTAAGAATAGTAATTTTCTGAGGTATTGAATTTTGGACTTGACGTAAGCCATTATCATTCAAATTAAAAGAAATGAATACTTGAAATATATCAGTCTGTTTGTAATAAATCTATATTGTTTCTATGATATTCTAATTTATTTAGATGCACCTGTATATAGCAAAAACTATATACTGGTTGTTCTGACCCCAGTGGCCAAAAAGGCCTTGAACAATTAATCTCGTCCCATCTAAAAACAGTAACTCATCCCACATGGAACTTACAGTATGCAGTCTGCATACAAGGTGAGCAGGTCTGCAGATGACACAGTCAACCTGGGCTGTCATTTCATCCTGCAACACCTGAACAATCAAGGAACCTGTGCTAGGACCCTATTCATCAGCATTTAATACGATTGTGCCAGAGTTTCTCCACACCAAGCTTACTGTGTCTGAGTCTCTGTCTGTGGATCAGTAACTTCACTAACTGACAGACAAGAGGCAGTGGGTTAAGATAGGAGAATAGACCTAAGTTTTCACCATAAGCACAGGAACACCACAGGACTGTTCTCTCTTCTTTTATCTACTATCTATATACTGATGACTGCACCTCTTCCAGCTCCTTTGTCAAGCTCCTAATGTTTGCACACAGGATAAATTTCATTGGCTTGACTCAGGACATGTGCAGCTTTAACAGCCTTGAGACTGTAGAGTTGATAACACGAGAGCCCTTGTAGGAGAGTCCGTTCATCCATTTCTCAATTAACTAGCACGGTTAGAGCTGAAGAGCTAGTCTCTAGAATTAAAGGGCTCAACAAAGTCCTGAGGCAGGTGAAGAAAATCAACCTGCTTTAGACAGTGCTGATCCAGACTGCCATCATGGAGTCCATTCTCCCATCATCCATCACTGTCTGGTACAGTGGAACTACCAATCAGGGCATGCAAAGCCTGCAGTGCATCAACTGCTCAGCCAAAAAGATCACTGGCTGTGATCTCCCCCCAATCAATAGGCTGCACTAACCAAGCAGACTGCAAGAAGAAGAGCAAGAAAAAGAAGAAGAAATAAAGAAGTAGGCGGAAAAAAATAAAAAGAAGCAAAGGAAGAACATCAGAAGAACATTCACACAGCACAAAAAAGAATCGAAAATAAGAAGAAATACAGAGAAAGAAAGAAGATGAGAAAACCAGCAAGAAAGAAAAGGAAGAATTTATGATTCATTAATGATTCATTGGTCAGTAGTCCATCCTCTTGGTTTTGTTAATTTGAATCTCTCTCTCTCTCACTCACTCACACACGAGCACACACACACACACACACACACACACACACACACAGTGAGCAAGTCTTTCCTTTAAATTAACTAAATGTGATTCATAAACACGCTGACCACTGATACTCTCGGTCTGGACGAAAAAACCCAAAGAGGCAAATGCAACTCATATTCCATTTTCTGTGTATCTGTATGTGTGTGTGTGTGTGTGTGTGTGTATGTGTGTGTCTGTTCTTCGCTTGATGTTGTCACGTTCAGACTCAGCTGCTGCTCATCACTGCCCCCTTTACATCAGCTGCAAATTTACACATGACCATGCAGCTGCTGTTTCACCTCCCTGATGTGATCGCTTGCAGATCTCTCTGTCTCTCTCTGTTTCGCTCTCTCTCTCTCTGTCTGTCTCGCTCTCTCTCTCCCTCTCTCTCTCTCTGTCTCTCTCTGTCTCTCTCTCTCTCTGTCTCTGTCTCTCTCTCTCTGTCTCTGTCTCTCTCTCTCTCTCTCTGTCTCTCTCTCTCTCTCTGGTGTATTTCCCCGCTGTGGATTTCCTGTTTTAGTACTTCCTGTGTTAACAGTCTTTCCATTGTGACTCTGTACTGTTTGTCATTAAGTTCATTGTGCAGCGGTATCCAAGCTCTGGCTTTCCGATTGGTGTTTCCTGACAAACATCCTGATGGACGCATCAAAGAGTTACGTTTGCAGTCGTTTCATGTCATTACAACAGTTAAATATGAAAAACGTGTCATTGTTTGATAAACCACTCGGTCACATGCTGCCAGGGAAAAGTAATCAACTTCAGCATTATCTCCTGCTACATCACCCTGTGCATGTGTGTGTGTACAGTATGTGTGTGTGATTAATTTCCTGTAACAGCATGACACTGTAAGCGTTTTATTCCTCTATAATTCATACACGCCTATGTTCTGCATCTCTGATATTCACCCCTTCATTGTTTTAAAAATTTGTAGACACACCCATGGTGGGTGTACATGTGTGTGTTAGTTCATGTGCATGCCTTTGAGCCTTTCACACACATACAGTACCTCTCTCACAATGCATTGCCGAGTAGAGACACACTGATTAGAGAGAGCGAGATCTTCATCTAAACCCCACACACAATCTGGTGTCATGTTTACTCACTGACTCACAGCACACTCCAACTGCATGAGTAACAAAATGCCCAGCTCCACACGTCACACCAGCTCTGACGTCACGTCCGTCCCACACAAATGTGTGTATGCACGTGCATTATTTAAATCCTCTGAGCTGGCCAGGATGCCCGCTGCCTGACGTTCATAAATGTCCTGTTTCACTCTCATGCCGCGCTTCATGCATTAATCTAATAATTTCATTTAAGAATAATCTCGCTCTGGATTTTTTTTAATATGATTTCATTCGCGTGTGTGTGTGTGTGTGTGCATTCCTCCTGCCACATTATCATCTAAATGTTATCTTCACTAAAGTAAAAATCATCAATGATGATCATAATTGATATGCTTGCGGGACGACAGACTGAGGAAAGTAATCCACAACCGGGTGCCCACAAAACAAAGCCTGTTTTGTTACAGTCAAATAAAAAAGCATTAAACCTTTCTGTCCCTTATATATTAGAAATCCTAAGTTGCCTCTGACACTGGAGACTCCTTACATCAATGTTAACCTTAGTCTCTGTAGAGAAGCAGCATTTACACAGGCTTTTAATCTGTATATGCGGCTGTACAAGTTATCGTGAATGACTTGTAACTATGGAAATGATATGATAGCAGTAATGTAGATCGATGCGCAATTAACACCTTCTGACCTAACAGGACCCAGAATGCAACAGTGGTGTGGTGCAAAACTGACTTTTTGACCCATCTGTTTTCCGCTGTAAGAAGAACACGCATCACTACAGCTGAGTGGAGAATGCATTAACCAAGCTGCTCACTTCCCCATAATGCATCTGTCTCTCTCCACACATCTCTCTCTCTCTCTCTCTCTCTCTCTCGGTAGTGTCATAAACAAATGAAACCATAGATCTGACCTCTGACCTTTGTTCCCCAGAGACTGGGTGCTGAGCCATATGGTGGTGACAGGGCAGCCTGGCAGGGGTGTTAACTGTCTCTTCTGTGCAAGTGTGTGTGTGAGTGTGTGCATGTGAGTGTGTTTGTGTGCGTCAGATGGAGTGAAGAGACCCAAAGGACAGAGAAAGCCGTTAGAGGACAATTATTTTCGTGTCAAGATAACAATCCTTCCCCCGTGTCGAAAACGTGCGATACAAGATAAACACACGCGCACACACACATGCACACACACACACAAAATCATTCAAACGCATCTTTACATCCGTTTACCCAACCAGTGTATACAAAAAAAAATAACAGCACATATGCGTCTGTCATTCTCAGAGCAGGAGGTGTGGCCTATATGTATGCTAATGTCAGTAAATGAGGCGGGGCTTATATGTCTGCTAGTGTCGGTGTAGCTTATACTGTATGTCTCCCTGTGCCAGTGAAGGAGGCGTGGCCTATATGTCTCCTAGTGTCAGTGAAAGAGGCGTGGCTTATGTGTCTGTTAGTTTCAGTGAAGGAAGCTTGGTCTATATGTCTGCTAGTGTCAGTGAAGGAGGTGTGACCTTCAATCAGAAGCAATCGTTTACATTCCCTAACAGGCTGTTTATTTTCTACTTCATGTTTTGCATTTGCATATCCAAAATGCTTTACTAACAAAAAACTCTGTAAAAATGAAAATAAAAGCATTTTGCCGCACAGCATAGACACACCAGTTCTGCACAACAACATGCTTGGAGATGGTTTTTTTTTTTTTAAGAAGCATTGACAATAAATTGACACAGCTAATAATAATAATAATACAGAGACACATTCTACAACTGGAGTTTTGAGAACAGGTCTAGAATTGAGGCCTTTTCTAATGTAAACTGGTTGTGTAATTCTAGAATTGTTTGCATTTACACGCTGATCTATGGTTCTGATCTATCACGCAAAATCTATGGTGCATGTGCCAAAGAAGTAATAGGAATTTCACAGTGCATTTAATAACATAAAATCTGTTCTAACATCTAAGAAAATCCCACTTCGAAAAAGATTTTGAATTTTAGACTGTTATGTTTGAATTCTACCCTGTTATATGGAAGTGAAATATGGACATTGGGTAAAAACCTTAGCCTGCCTAGAAGCCTCCTAAACATTTCATGGAAAGAAAGAAAAATTAATGATGAAGCACTACTGATCTTAGGAGAGAGAAAAAAATAATAATTGTGCTAAATATCATGAAAAAGAAAAACTGATTTTTGGAAACTTAAATAAAACCATTAGTAGGAAAAATTCTAAGGGAAAAAGGCAAGTGAAGACACTCACTCACTCACTCATTGTCTATACCGGTTATCCAGTATACAGGGTTGCGGGGGCCTGAAGTCTATCCCAGGAGACTGAGGGCACAAGGCGGGGTACACCCTGAATGTGCCAATCCATCGCAGGGTACACACACACATACACACTCATTTATACACTACGGGCAATTCGGGAACGCCAGTTAACCTAATCTGCATGTCTTTGGACTGTGGGAGGAGACCGGAGTACCTGAAGGAAACCCACCAAGCACAGGGAGAACATGCAAACTCCATGCACACAGACCCGGGGCGGGAATCGAACCTGGACCCTTTACGAAGTGAAGGAATTAGAAGGGGAAATTCAAGGGGAAAGAGGAAGACCTAGAAGAAAATATGTCTTGATAATATTTCAAGCTGGAATGACACCTCATATGAACAATGCAAAAAGAGCAGCAGGGAACAATGAGTACAATGGCCACTCCACGACTTCCAACCTTGAAATTGGACGATGACAAAATCTAGTTCTGGAATACCTTTGATTGGTAACGCGCCCTCCGTGTACTATCGGTATATTGGTATTGCGGTTCTCGGTATTATCGCGGTGTCTGACGTCAGTGCAGCAGCTGAAAGATGGATACTCTCACCTGCAGCCGCCGGCGCCGGATGATGCCGGTGTCGTCCATGGTCGGGCCGGGTGATGTCCCGGTGGCACAGGGGGGAGAAGGAGGGCTGGTACACGGTTCCGGTGTGTTTAACCCGAGCCCGGGGAATCCACAGTCTACATGCAGCCGCTTGAACCGGAGAGATGGTGAATCATCTGAGCGCCGCCGTCCGAGGAAACATCTCGGTTTAACGGTGTGTCAACGTTTCCTTAAAGACTATGCTCACCGCACACACACACACCAAGCATCAATACTGCATCCGTTTCGTTTTTCCTTCTTGATCCTTTATCCGTTATCTATCTTTGATCCTTTGCGCGGATCAAAGAGAGAAAAACAGCTGCTCCGTTAAGCGCATGTAACATTTAAATAGAAACAAAAAATGGAACTCGAGCGGTAAAAGAGACGCAACGCGGAAGTGTGTGTGTGTATATATGTATGTGTGTGTGTGTGTGTGTATATATATATATATATATATATATATGTGTGTGTGTGTGTGTGTGTGTCTCCCGTTATTG
>JAQMYJ010000021.1:2787216-2797799 GCA_030014305.1 Clarias laeviceps
AACTGTTCAAAGGAGATTAATGCATTTTTTGGACGCCTTCAGCTCTTTACAATGTAGAAAGAAATAAAAATCAGGAACGATCATGGAGTTAGAAAGTGACCCCAAACTTTTGAACGGCAGTGTATGTACTAAGTATATACAAACAAATATTGTTAGTGCATATATAATTTTATATATACACCAATCAGCCATAAGATTACAACACAAAACATTAAGCTCATTATTGTGTAGGTTGCCCTTGTGTGTACCTCTGGCCCCTCGGGGCATGACTCCACAGGGCCTCTGGAGGTGTGTCTGTGTGGCACTTGAGGTGTGGACAATGTTGACTGGACCCAAGATATTGTCAGTGGATCCTTTGGGTGCTGTGGTTAGCATGGTGCTACCAACATGGCTTGGACTAGTTTATCTGGTTCATCCCATTGGTGCTCAGTCATATTGGAATCTGGTTAGTTTGGAGGCCAGAATGACGTTAATGTGTTTTAGATCCAGCTTGATTCCATTATTTATTATTCTTGATTTATTCATGACTTATTATCCTGGAGGTTCAAGGCAACATTGCTAACCATTAAACTACTGTGCCACCATTACCATGAACCCACATGATTAAAAGGAAAACCATATATCTTGTGTCCGTGTAGGTACAGGAATGGGTAAGACACTTTAAAATTTACACACGGTAATGTACATGACTATCCATTACACATATGACCACTCAAGACTTCACAAAAAACTTGCGTGCTAATATAATTATGCAATGTTAGCGAGATATGGTCTCTTTAGACAGGTTCCTGGTATAGAGCTGCACATTACACTTCAGAGGTTTTGGGGAAGTTCTGCACTTTAAAATTTGACATTTTCATGGCTTTACTGTCAGTCTCTGTAGGTGGGAAAAAACAATGACCTAATCGCTGGTGCTTGTCACATCACACATCTACATATGAATATATAAAATTCAAAGTCCATAAAAGTCAATATGGAGTCTATTTTTCTTCTTTCTCTGGTCGTTCCACCTTCGAGTTCATAAAGCTGTTACAAATAAAGCTGCTGTGCAACACTTCTGGATGTAAAAAGCTGGATGTAGCGGAGAACAGAAGAACAGAAAAAGTGCCAATGTGCGTCAAGCTCTTAGAGTTTGTTAGTCTTTTTGTGTGCTATGCGTGTTTCAGATCTGAGGGTGGGCGGAATATTCATGAGGTTAAGAGAGAAGGTGGGATGGAAGGACAAGGGTAGGATTTAGAGAGTGAGATGGAGGTGGGATGGAGCAAGTATGAGGTAAATGGAGACAAAGAGAGAGAGAGGGAGAGAGAGAGAGAGAAGTGGGATGAAAGCATGACGGAGGTGAGTGGAGAGAGAATGTCAGTTGGTCTGAATGTGAGTGGGGAGACTGAGCCCACCATCACCTTCTGTCGTCAGCAGCTGCATCATAGAAGATCCCTCAGTGTGTGTGTGTGTGTGTGTGTGTGTGTGTGTGTGTGTGTGTGGGCCTAATGCTTGAAAATACCCACCTTCTGACGTCTGTCATCATTTTAACCATACCAAGTAACCTCTACAATATAGGAAACTGCTGTCTGATGTAAAAGATGTCTGATGTAACCCAAACAGGAAGTGGTAATTACAGCTGCTTCCTCGACAAAGGAAGTGCGTTCAAACGCACACACATCAGTTGCACATCAATGTCTTTGACTGCTATTGCAATTCTGCCACTTGATTTTGAATTCTGGATTCTGATTGGTCAGGAGGTGTTGATTAGTTTGCCATAACAGCAGCTCTGACAGTAGTGTTTCATTTACATGATGAAGGTAGAGGCTCGTCAGAGAGCTCTTACGAATGTGTGTAGTTTAGTAGTGTAAAGTGCAAAAGACCCACAAAGTACAAGATAAAGTAGGAGTGTGTGTTAATTTTCCAAAGGAAAATAAAAAACCCTTAAAGAAGCATAAACGTGGATGGAAACTGGAGCAGCACTGCAGATCTGTGGTCAAGTTCATGTTGTCTGAAGTGGAGTTTTTTTTTGTGTGTGTGTCATCCAGTAAAGAAGAGGTGAACTGGAAAAAAAAGCTGTTACAGGTTAAAGGTCAGGTGGACAGCTTGTGAGTTGCTGTACATCTAAATCTGTCTGGAAAATCCCTGCTGACTTTTCCTAATGAGTTGGACTCGTAAAGGAATGCTGCAGGGAGGAATAGCTGCTCACAAACCTGAAACTGAAGTACCACTGAATTGTGCAATGTTAATTGTAAAGTCTGCAACAAATACTGTAATTATCCTCTTCTCCAGCTTCTCGAGGTATTTCCAATCCTCATTATTAGTAGTACACTTCGTAATGAGGTCAGAGCGTGAAGAGACTCTTGTGCAAAGTTGCCAGATTTAAACATTCATACAATTCCTGATATTTATAGCTTGGAAAAACTGCGATGCTGGATGAAACTGCAGAATTAGATTTCCTGAAAAAAGTCCCGTTGACCTTTGGTTTGGAAAGATCTGCTAATGCTTCACAGATTCACCAAATAAGAAATAAAATTAGCGAAATAAAAGCCACCCTTCAACTTCCAGTAAGTAAACACGCTAGGCTTCAGAGACTCTGCTGTTTATTTAATTAAGAATGTTAAATCTATCCTGATTTTGTATTTGTTACTGAAATCAACCCTTAAATGTTCTGGAATTGTTTGGTTATATAGTGGATCCTTAAGGCTATCAGCAGGGGTGTAAATTACACAATAAGGTATCTGTTCATAAGGTAATTCGATTTTTTTGTTGTTGTTATAATTAAATCAGCTACAATATGATACAGTGCTATTTTCATTTGTAAGCTCAATATTTTATAACGGTGGTGTAGTGGTTAACCCTGTCGCCTCGCACTTCCAGGGTCCGGGTTCGAGTCCCACCTTAGGGTCTGTGTGCATGGTCAGTTGCATGTTCTTCCTGTGGTTTTCTCCCAAAGTCCAAGAGAGTGTGAGTGTGTGCAATGGTACACAGGATAAAGCAGTATAGATGGTGATGAAAACGTTTTGCAATATAACTTTAATCTGATACGAGACAATGTTGTTAATCTTTCGGCTGCTCCCTGTGAGGAGGCGCCACACTGGACCATCTGATCCACACAACAACTTGGCACAGGTTTTTATGCCAGATGCCATTCCTGACTCAACCCTCCTAAGTTATCCATGCTTGGGCCCGGGACTGCATCTAGTGGCTAGGTTTGGGCAGGAATTGAACCCAGGCCTTCCACATGGCCAGCAGGAAACCACTAATGCTCCGAATCTGCTTTCAAATTATGATCTCAAATCTTACCATCGGTCTGCGTGTTTGTAGTTTTGCATGTTCTCCATGTGATTTTCTTCCAGGTACTCTGGTTTCCTTCCACAGTCCAAAGACATGTGGTGGAGACTGATTGTTGTAACCAAATTGTCCATAATCTATGATGTTGTGTGTGTGTGTGTGTGTGTGTGTGTGTTCTTGTGCTCTGTGCCAAATTTGTTTGAATCTGTTAACAACCAATTTCTTCATAACTACTATCGTATATATGGTCAGAGTCATTTTCTATGACAGCAGTTATAACTGCTGCAACACACACAGTAATCTGAGTGCAGTTAGAACGAGAGTGACAAATTGGGAGGGTGGGGTTGTTGCGGGTTGGACAGGGGACATGGCTTTAGCGGCGATGTTAAACGCACGTGGAGGGAAATGACAGGCTGCTCTGGAATTTCAGAAACGGAGCGTGGGCGCGCGTGGGTGTACCGTGAAGGGAGGGGTGTGCGAGCACTACAAAGGGAGAACTTAGGGGTCGGCTGCCTTTCAAAAGACGAGTCAGCTTTCAAACTTGCACCAAAATCCCCACAATGAGCATCCAAGAAGCTTTAGAGGGGCCAGAGGCGTTCATGTATTCCCCCAAATGCACAAACACACACACACACACACACACACACACACACACACACACACATTACTTTTATGTTTTATGTACAGGCTTAGTTCGTTACTTAGTTAGTTTTGGGTGCTAAAGAGCTGCATATACTAAAATTGGAACGATATACTGTATTACTAGTTATTTAGTTTGTTATTTATTTAGTTAGTTACAGTACTTTACATTTGCACCACACTATACTCATTGTATGACACTGGATGTTTGAATAAATTCATAAAACATCCTTACAGAAAAGTCACATGGTTTTTATACACTTCTCATATAATATTCACACACATATAATTCATGTGAAATGCTTTTGTGGTTTGTTAAGTTTTATTATTATTTTTTTTTACACATTAATTTTAAATATGATGATGATGATGATGATTGTGATAATTCCTTCCTTCAAAAGAAATATTAGATTTATTTTTACTTGTAGTGCAGGTGGGGGTGGGGGAGCTGCTAATACTTTTCTCTGCTTAGAGAAAGTGAAAGATTGTGAGTCGTTTGTGTGTTGAGGTTGATAGTCAGAATGACTCACACTATAGCAATATAAACATGCTTTAATATAATATAATATAATATAATATAATATAATATAATATAATATAATATAATATAATATAATATAATATAACTAATGCAACGACTCATCTTTTTATCTGATAACAATGACATTTTCAGTTCCTTTTTTCCCCTCATTTTATTTTATGTTTATGCTAGTCTTCATGTCTTTAAAAAAAAAAAAAAAAAAAAAAAAAGACAGTACTGACTATTTGGTGACATTTTTCTAAAAAAATGGCATTCATTAACCACAAAAATATCACTGATTAAAGATGAATAAATCCTGCTGAGGTCATGACAGGAAGGGCACCTATTTGGACCTTTTACACTTAAAATAAGAAATACAAACTTTACTTTTTTCACTTCACATGAAAAGACATGAAAGTGTAGACAAGCTACATAATTGGCTCTTTTACATTCTTAAAAAAATAAAGGTTATATTGAACCGTCTTACAATCTTTTATACAGAGCGGTTAATGTGCATCATCCGAAACAAGTATATAATGTGATATGTCACGTATAATGTAATATATATATATATATATATATATATATATATATATAGATAGATAGACAGATAGATAGATAGATTAACTACAGTTAAAATATAAAATATCATCTTACCTGGACAGGTGCATGTAGCACTATCTAAGTGTACCTTACTTTAAGTGCTAAAGACTAAGGGCAGCATAGTGGTTAAGGCATTGGACTATGGATCAGAGGGACACAGGCTTAAATCCAATCACAACCAAGTTGCCCTTGAGCAAGGCCCTTAACCCTCAATTGCTCAAATGTTTAATGAAATAAAATATAAGTCACTATGAATAAGGGTGTTTGGCAAATGCTGTAAATGTAAAGAAACCTTAAGGTCCAAAAGTAACACTACAGTACATGCAGATCACCATGTAACATTATTTATATGAAATATAAATTATATATACCTATATTCCACCATTGTGACTCTACTGTTGTGTACAGTGCAATTTCTATTGATAAATGATACCTAGGAATTTAATCAATGTCTTCAACCAGGCAAAATAATTATATCTAGCAGTCTTTCTATGAGGTTGGTACAAGGATAGACAATGAAGTTGGGGGAAAATGTCATGTCCTCATATGAGGACAATCAGGTCTCAAGAGGATAACTATCTATCCATCTATCTATCTACGTATCGGTCTGTCTGTCTGTCAAAATGTATACACTTAAGGAAAAGAAAAATCTCTATAAATAATTTTATACTAAATGTATTGCCATATGTTATATATTGATAAATACAGTATATTATGAGAATATTAACATTATTAATTATACGTCATACTGTTTTTTTTTTCAGAAAAAAATTTCAGAATTATGTATATATTTAAAATATACATTTAAAGATGTGCATGCTTACAACTTCTGCTACAGTGACAAGGAAAGTTATAGAGCAGTACTTCTTTTTTTTAAGTTAAAGTTTTCGTGGTGGATATTTGCCTAAAAGGTGTAAACAGGTGATTCCGTTTGCACACTTCCCCCACTAAGTGAAAATATTCTATTTTAAAATAAAAACCCACTGATGTGATGTTTTGGTGGAAAATGGTTGAGATTCTGCGTTTTCCAGCCCCCCTACACTGCTCTAATCCTCGCTTGTACACTTCTTGGACAGAAATGAAACCAAGCAGCGGCAGCAACAGCGTGTGGGCGGCGGATTTTCGCGCAAACACCACTTCCCAGCTGTGACGTAGGAAGAATTAAAAATGCCCATATAGGGACATGCTGGCTGACGTAGATAGGAAAGACCTTTAACGCCCAAACCCTGGCTCGATCAATAACCTGGGCGAGTTTGATGTGTAGAAATAAAAACAACAAGCATGAAATGTGGAAAACCCCCAGCTTGGCTGTTCATGGAAATGCAGTAAACAGAATGCTTTTAAATCAGGGACACATAGCTTTTGGCTATTATTATAGCTTTTGAATCTATAATAAGTTTCATTTCTTCTAGGTCAAGGCGCATTAATGTGAAAGAAGAAGCCAAAAAAACTCCAGATGTATATTTCAAAGTTGTTTTTTTTACTTAAATAAACAACAAATAAAAAAAGAACATTGTAAACATCAGACATTGTTAAGTCAGGATCAACCCGACTGTAAAACAAACAATAATTTACACATATAGAAATGACAGTATCAGGGTATCAGATGACGTCATACATACAAATCTCCCTTTTGATCGTCATAACATTAAAAAACAACGTTATTGGCATGAAGTAGGCATTACTGGCCTGCTCTCTTTCTCGTTCTCCCTCCCTCACACACTCTCAGTCTCTGCAGCCTACTTGGCTCATGTGTTTCTTCTTTCTCAGTCGCCTCACTTCACGGCGATCTAGTGAACGGTGTCCGGCAACCGCAAACGGAAGTACCGTGTTTTGTTCGTTTGTTTGCAGAATGTCATAAAGGTCCATTCAGAGGCGATCATGAATGTCCACTGACAATCTTTCCAGTGTTTTGAGTGTTAGTGAATAAAGGATGCGTGTCTGTGTGTGGTTGTGTGCATGTGTGTGTAGTTTTCTGCTTTCAGAAAGCCTCCATCTTGCTGGTGAGCATGAGCTGACAGCCGCTGCTGACGTGCCGCAGGACCTTCTGCTTGAGCTGCGCCACCTGTTCGCGCAGGAGCGACGCGGTGCTCGAGAGGCCGGCGTTGTCCGACTTGAGCACCTTGACGCGGTCCTCGAGGCGCGCGATGCGCTCCAGCTTGCGCCGGCGGCACTTGGTGGCGGCGAGTCGGTTCCTCAGGCGCTTGCGCTCCGCCTTGATGCGCTCCTGGCTCTCCATGTCGATGGGAGAGACGGGCGGCGAGCCGTCGCTGCTGTGCATGTCCGGCACCGTCTGTGGTTCCTCTTTGAGCGCCACGAAGCGCTGCGCGGGATGCACGCCTCCGGTCAGAGCGCTCGGGTACGCGTGCGTGGACGCGTCTGCGTGGTAGCTGATGGTGGCTGACGGGTAGCTCGAGGACGCCGTCGTAGTGGACGCGACCAGGCTCGGGCAGTAAGGGTTGAGCGTGGTGTAGACCGGAGGAGCGTCTGGCTGCAGGGCGGAGCCGAACGCCGAGGGAGCAGCCACCGAGCACGTCGTCACCCCGCCCGCGCCGATCGACACGTTGGGCGGGGGCTGGTTCATCTTGTGCAGCTCGTCCAGCGCCTTCACGAAGCCCTCCGCGAAGCCCTCCTGCTCGTCGGTGATGGCGCGGTGGCCGTACAGGTGGTACTGACCCGGCGGCGTCGGGCTGGTCAGGACCCCGTTACTGTTCTGGATGATCAGCCGCTCCAGCTCCGGAGCGGCCAGCTTCAGAGAGCCGACGTCCGCCTGAGACGCGTGGTACAACGGGTCGGACTTGAGGCTGCGGAAGGGCTCGTTCAGGCTGCTCAGGCTCATGGGTTGATGCTGAGGCTGATGCTGGGGCTTCTGCTGGAGCTTGTAGTCGTGCAGCGCGGCGTCAGTGTGGCCGTAACCCAAGAGGAAAGAGTCGTCATGGTAAAAAGGCTGCTCCATTTTTGTGGACATAAGAAGGTTGGAGGCTTTGGGGCTTACCTTTACACTAATCAGTCAGGTGTGTGATTCAATCAGAGCGACACCAATACTAATGGTAATTAACAACAAGAATAACTCTTCTCCTTGTGTTCAGTGTCCAGTCTGAGAGTCCAAGCTGAAAGATCCCAGATAAAAGCAATAAATTGCTTAAAAGTAGTAAAAGTGAACAAGTCCAAATCCTTGGGAAGTCTTCTGCAAGTCAAGTCAGTGCGCAAAACTCTCTCTCTCTCTCTGCTTTTTTTCTCTCCTCAATATTATTACACGCACTCTGTGTTCATGTGCATTGCTTTCTCGGCCGCCACATTCGCTTTTATGCTGACAGCCAGCAGCTCGCGCTGAACGCAGCCCTATGATTGGTTGGAAGTCCTGCCCCGGCCACGGAACACGCCCGCTTTAATGACGCGCACGACGTCATTGCCAGGAACTGCTGGGACTGTAAACAAGCCCCTGGGCGAAAAGGAGGCGAGAGCTCTAGCGCGGCATAAATAATGCAAAAATAAATAAATAACTAATACACATATACACATGACATTTTACTATTTAAAGAAGAGGAATTAATAATGTATCATTATGCAAGTCAGACACATTTACTCTTACTGTTCCAGGTTAAATTACACAGCTTCAGTCAGCACTGAGACTGATCTCTGTGCATATGTAGAAGTGTTTACAGAAAACTCTAAATAAACAAATAAATAAATGAATTAAAAAATTAATAAATAGTATTGTGTGGCTATAAATAAGGATCAGTTTCATTTATTGTTTAGGTGACAACCGGATAGGAAACTGTGTGTAATGAATGAATTAATTAAATATGTGGCTGTTTTTTTTTTCTGTAATGTAAATGTGAAAGTTGCACAATAAACTGGTTATACCTGGATATGCGCGCGCGCGTGCGTGCGTTAAGCCCGCGTACTTATGGCCACTTTTTTTTTAGCACCCAGTTCCTGCCGGAAGTCGATACATTCCATATATGGGTATGATGACGGAGTGGTTCCTGTTCGTGGGAAAAGCGGGAAGCCCGGCCCACTTCCACCTCTGAACACAGAGAGGCACTCACTGCCGTTTATTCACTCAGAGCAGGACTGCTTCATCTACAGTAGCTCCAGCTACAGAAGCACAGATTTAGAGTTAAGTGTGTAACAGTTATTTATTTAATAATAATAATAATAATAATAATAATAATGAGAGAGAGTGAGAGAGAGATAGATATCTATATCTATAAAACATATCTATATTTATAATATCTCTCTGAGAGAGAGAGAGACTCAGACAACAAAGTATATATACACCTCAGGAAAAGAAAAAACTTGTATAAATATTATATTACTAATATTGTATTAATGTAATATACATCATACTATTTTCCTTTACCTGAAGTGTGTAACCCCCCCCCCCCCTCCCTCCCTGAATGTTCAACCCAAAGTTACACCCTTGGATGCAATCATATGCTCTTAACTTATCTGCATATGCTCTATATCTCATATCTTATATGCTTTATATACTGTATATGTTTGTGTGTGCAGACATATACATTATAGCTATTATTCAAATAAAAATTACAATTATTTACAATACCATAATCTTGAATCTTGAGTGTTTTCTGTTGTCAGTGTAACAGCTGTTTTCTTTTGATTAGTTTTATCTTAAGTAAGTCCCCTACATACAAACATTCAAGTTACGAACTTTCAAAGATATGACCATTTGTTAACGGATGTCTGGAAGTGTAAAAGCAACAGTGATGAATAGTAACTGCTAAGAAGCCCCAAGCACTATTGATGGAGATGAAAGTGTAAACAATAGATAGAATGGAGCAAGCTGAAAAGATGGCAGAAATTGCACATTCTTTTGACATTAATTGTTCAACTAATTGTTTTAGTATCCTAGTACTTAGATAATGCTTGTTGGACTTATGAACAAATTGGACTTACAAACAAGCCCGCAGAATGAAACCCATTCATATGTAGGAGACTTAATGTAATATATTTTGCAGCATTTCAACCATCTAACACCCACTTAACATTACTAACAATTAATTAAGTTAAATAACCACCAATTAGAGTAACAGATTTAGTACTGATGGCCATTAGATATATGTATCTCTTAGATAGATAAGTATTGTTTAAAGACAGGGAAGCATGCTCCTATTCCAGTCGAACAGTGGACATATTTTATACCATTTACATACATGAGTGTATCTCGTTTCTCTTGCAAGAGCAGAGTAACAATGCTAGATATCTGGAGTTTCTGTTAGTCTGTTAGTCTCAGCACAATGTCATGTGTTTTGTTTTAAAAGCAGTGCCTGACTCATCTGGCACCCGTAGCCGGGTTTTTTAGGGCTGGGATGAGGGGTGATTTATCTTTTTCGGGTCTGGCCTGTCAGACACATTTTGCAGCTGGGACGTTTATTTCTTGAAGGCACTTGGAAAGAGGTCTAGCAAGGCAACACACCTGGGAAGCAACATGTGTTTACTTGCCTGCTATGTCAGCTGTGTGTGTGTGTGTGTGTGTGTGTGTGTGTGTGTGTGTGTGTGTGTGTGTGTGTGTGTGTGTGTG
>JAQMYJ010000021.1:2805625-2822875 GCA_030014305.1 Clarias laeviceps
AAAAAGTCCCATCCTGGCATTCTAACTTTCCCTGACCATGTTGTGTGTGTGTGTGTGTGTGTGTGTGTGTGTGTGTGAGTGAAGCTCCTGGCTCACTTCCTGTAAAAGATCAAATCACATTCCCCCACATGTGTTTGCCTTCTCGTCCCAAACAGTAACCTAGCCAAGCTTTGATTTAGATGAAATGAAAGTACGGAGCTGACTGTTGCTGTGACGAGGGTATGGAGCTTATAAAGATAGAGGTAAACTTTATGATAATGTAAATCAGGATGGTGCTGAGTAATTTCCTTCTGTAACTGATCTGCTGATCTCAGTGCTTTTACACGGGCTCAGTCTCAGACAGTCTGGGATTAATATCAGCAATGTAAATCATCATCTCTGAACTTTGTTTCATTATTAAAGCTTGAAGCAATTGATACAGAATCGACACCATACTTTTCAAAATGTGTCCTTTTAGCTATGTCTTTCAGTGCAGTTCTTTCAAGCTGTATTGCAGAAAATTGGTGCAATTTGTTTTAATCGAATGTGATGGTGGAAACAGGAAGTAAGGTTAAACATGCAGGGATTTCTTCAGGACTTAAAAAGTAGTCTAGGCTTCTAGTGAAGCTGCTGAGAGAATTACAGAGGGTGCAAATCCTGCATTAAGTCCTGTTCTGGGCAAAAGATAGGATATTGTGGATTGTTTCACAGTTGTGTAGACTTCTAAGATTTATAAATGTGTAGACTAAGTCTAGCCAATCACAATGAATAATCTGTGGTTTCACCTTTTTGACATCTACTGTTCGTGCATCATGAGGAGCCACTCAGTATCGCATTCTTTTTACGTTATTGCGCTGACTGTATATTTACAGTACACTGCTATAAAAAAAAAAAAAATTGGTCCCCTTTCTTATTTCCTGACTACCTGATCATCAAATGAATTTTAATATTACACAAAGATAACCAGAGTACATCCTGAATTAAAACAATTTTTGCAATAAAGTATGGGCCAAAATTTCTCCACAACAATGTGAAAAACTTTCCAAAAACAATCAAACAAATGATTGCCACTAGGTTTTTTTTTTTTTTTTATGACTGTTTGATACTTGATGATCTGAATCATTTAGGTGTGACAAATATGTAACAAAAAAACCTCAGGCAAATACTTTTCCATGGCACTGTACATCCTGGAGGCCCATAACCATGGCTGCTTTTGGTGCTCTTGCATTACATCATACTTGACAGGTTAGGAATGTTTGTGCCACTTATAACTAGAAACGGCTGTAAAATGTGTTCCATATGATTTTCCAAGTTCTGTCAGTTAAGGCTTCTGTAAATAGCTAGTAAGTATTTTTTTTTTCAATTAGTTTAGCTTTCACTAGATACAGAACACTCATCAGAAAGAGAATGAGTATTAAAAAATATACAACCAGCAACCAGTACATCTTATTAATCTGGTGTTAAAACATTGAAAACACTGCCAAAGAGATAAAACCCTGAAGCTTGAGACATATGACAAAAAGCAGTGGTTGGGTTATGAGCAGATCGTCCCTGGCTGAGATGGATTTTGAGTCAGATGCTTTTAAAACTTCTTTTTACAGCTTATGAATCAGTTTCTTATCACAATAGAGTTCAAAGACCTAATGAAGGCCTAATGCTTCAGCATATAACCCCTGACACTGACCACATCATAAGCCATGTCCTTTACCAGGTTTCGTTCTTCATGGTTATTTTAAAATGTGCCAACTGTAGGATGAACCGAGTTCATGCACCAGGTGGCATTTGTAGAGCACTTTGTTTCGATGTGAATCGAAGGTGTCAGGGTCATTATCCTCGGCGTCTCCTACACAGGTGGAAATCTCAAGCTCCAATGTAGAACCCAAATTTACGCCCTTGAGATGAGCAAACAAATTAACTAACAAACAAATAAATAAAGTCACTTAAAAGTTGCAGAAAAGAAATCTGTTATGAATCTGTTCTTCTTCTTAGGAAACACTGCAGCGATTTTACTGTGTGTGTATTTATTACTGTATTCCAGCGATTGCCTTTATTACTCATCACGGACAGACAAACAGAGTGATATTTTCTTTCTGTTCACCTCCTCAAATTTCCTGCTCTATATCCTTTATTGTGTCCTTGTTTCTACCTCCCTCTCTCTGGCCTCCTCACCCTCCATATCTCTCCTTCTTTATATCTTTCTCCTTCTCTCCTCCCTCCATTTCCTTTTATAACCTCTCATTCTCTCTCTCTCTCTCTCTCTCTCTCTCTCTCTCTCTTTTCCACCCACTAGGACTGATAAACTCAGACAGAAGTTGTTTCCACTGAAACCTTTTGGCCTTTGGTAACACTTTGGTAAGTGTTCTTCATCATGCTTACTCCCTGTAGGCTACCTCCCCTAATGTTCAGAGTGAGTGTGTGTGTGTGTGTGTGTGTGTTTAAGTTTATTTTTTTAAACACTAAACAGTATGTAAAGCATAAATAGTAAATTATATTATATTATATTATATATTATATTATCCGGCACATACAGTAATTGCTTATAACATCACTTTTACTCATCATTTTAATTTTAGTCGTAACACTGGGGGCTCAGTTTGAGTATTTTACACGCCCTCACCTCGGACTGCTGTGGGTATGTTTGCTATAACAACCCATGTTTGAGCTTATAGTGGTGCTTCACATCACTGCTTGTTATAAGTGACACGGTCAATCAATCAATGTTTATTTATATAGCACCTTAGAGCAACCTTAGTTAAACTAAAGTGCTTCACAACCTTAAATTAAATGACAATAAAATGTCAATAAAATATACAGAACAAAACATATAAAATCATTAAATACCAAAAGCTATAAAAGAGTTTTAGACCTCCTGTGAAATGGTGTTCCAGAGTTTAGGACCGGCCACTGCAAAAGCACTGTTTGCACCTTGACCTTGTGACCACTAGTAGGTTTTGGTCAGCATATTGGTTTTAAACTTCCTGCAGAAAGAATTAACATATCAACAATCAGCATTGATCTGTCCATTCATTTTTAAAGATTCAGTGTTTAATGGTCTACTTTCCTTTTTTGGATTAAGCCATGCTGTGTTGCAGCTTCATTTGTGTTTCGTGAATATTTTGGTGGCTTGTAGGGGATTATGCTTGTTTCTTTGTCTTCCACGTACTCTGTGTATTTAAGGTAAACTATCGTGTTGATTGGCTCTGTGCCGGATATTGCCATGCTCACCTCAAGGAAAAAGGCATCCAAAAATGTGATGTTTGCTGTGATATAATCTGCTCATAATGTCCTTCTACTCAACCTTTAGATTTAATTTATGGTGCTGATTTACCTTCAGCAAATACAGAAGGACTGGCAAAGTTTCATTACATTCTGTCAAGCCAGTTTTGCGTAATGCTGTAACAAGATCTGGCTAGACAGATAGACATACAGACAGATTTTTTTCTGAGACTGGTTTCTGGTTGGTGGTGTAGTGGTTAGCACTGTTGATTCCCGTCTCCGTGTGCATGTTCTCTCCGTGCTCGGTGGGTTTCCTCTGGGTCCTCCGGTTTCCTCCCACAGTCCAAAGATATGCAGGTTAGGCTAATCGGTGTTCCCAAATTGCCTGTAGTGTGTGAATGAGTGTGTGAGTGTGTGTATGTGTGTGTGTGTGTGCCCAGGGTGTACCCTGCCTTGTGCCCTAAGCCTCCAGGCTCCAGGTCCCTGCGACCCTGAATACAGGATAAAGTGGTATAGAACATATCATTGAAAGAGCAAGTTATGACAATGTACAGACAAAACCTTTCTTTTATTTATGATTATAAATATGATATGATTATGGGAGATGCCTGCTCAGGACCAGGGCTGAAGCCAATGTGTCATCGTGATCCTTTAGGTGTAAGATGAAGTGACAAGTCAGCAAAGACCATGAAAGAGACGTCAGGTAAACTGATAATGCATTGTTAAAGAGTGTTACCAAACACACACATGCACACATGCACACACACACATGCTGTCACATACACACAGCCTGGGAATGTTAGAAGTCGTTGCCTAGAGGAAGTGAGAGCTTCAAAAAACAGCGTTATAACTGCAAAAGGTTTCAGTGGAAACAGAGATTGTCTCAGTTTATCAGTTATCGTGGGTGGAACTGAGACAGAGACGACGGGAGAGAAAGAGAAGGAGGATGAAGATAAGATGAGGGGGAAAGGAGAGAGAAAGGAGTAAATGAAGGAAGAACAAAAAGAGAGACTAATGAAGACAAAGAAAGAGAAAGAAGTAAGGGAAAGAGAGAAATGAAGGAATGAGAAAGTGAGAACATTATAAGTCGAAAAAGATGTAGGGAGAAGAAAAATGAGACTGAAATAAACAGAAAGGGTGAGGAGATAGGAAAGCGTGAGAAAGGAAAAGAAAAAAGAAAGGGATAATAAGAGAGACAGAGAAAATGGTTAGGGAAAGGCAAGAAAGAGGCAAAGAAAAAAAACTGAGAGACGGTCAAAGAGACAGACAGACAGATACAGACACACGAAAAGAGACCAACACAGAGACATAGAGAGAGAGAAAGAAAGGGATAAAGAAGGAGGCAAAAAGATGGATACAAAGGCAAAGGCAGACAGACAGACAGGTAGGCAGACAGACAGTTGTAAGTGGGACATGTTGAGAGTTTCCCCTGCAGTAAAGTTAGAAATGTTAAAGTGAACATCCACCACCATCGCTTCTCCCTACAGCCACACACGCGTCTGCAGAGCTGTCAGCTTTCACACACACACACACACACACACACACAGCTTTGCTTTTCTCAGCATCATCATTTCGCTGCATCGTGACATTATAAACACAAACAAAACTCTCGGTAACCATGGCGATTCTGTCCTTCACCTCATACATGCCCCTCCAATTCTGGTCCACAGTGCATGATGGGACATGTCAGCATCTATCACACATGCAGTGTAGCTCTTTTCACAGTGCAGTCTGTGATTTGAGACACAGGCCCGGCTCTGCTCATCGCTGCGGTCTGCGCTTAGCACACTAATTACACACACACACTTCTGCAGGCTAATCTCACAGCTCCTAGTGTTAAACACACTGTGCAATTGCTCTTTAATAGATCTCGCCACGGCACATGGTGTTAGTGTGTCGGGTTGAAACCTGTAAGCACATGACTCAGTTAGGATTTTATTGGTTTAATTAGCTCTTGTGTTTCTATATATGTATACACACACACACACACACACACACACACACAGTCAAAACATGGACACAAATTCTCATTCAGTGGTTTTCATAATTTTTATTATTTTGAACATTGTACATTAATACTACAGACATATGGAATTATGTAGTAAATGAAAAAGTGTTAACTTTTTATGTTAACTAATATGTTGCTTTGGCACACACATGACATTCTCTCATCAGGAATGGTTTTCACTTAATAGCTGCCTGGGACAATTTGGTGACATTTCTTGCCTTCTTAATGTGCTTTAGACCATCAGCTGTTTTGTGCAGATGAACGTTGGGTACAGAGTCAATAGTATTATTATTGCTACTACAACTACTGCACAAATCCATATTATGACAAGAAGCACTTAGTTGAGGAAAGAGAAAAGACAATCCATCATTACTTTAAGAAATGAACCGATCAATCGATCCAGGTGACTGGGGAATCACGTGAGGTAGTTTAATCAAGATTAATCACTGGGTCACAAAAAAGTTTTGGAACACTTTTGTTTAAATTTTTTCTGCACTGTTTAATAGCTAACTATTAATAATTCAGCAAATAAAACCGCATACTGAATAAACTATCAGACCTTAAAGCATTTATCGGCATAGCATTTATCATAAAGAGAAACAAATCCATGAAAGTAACCATACAACATTTACATTTATATTTAAGCAGCTTTCCAGATGCTCTTTTCCATTATGAAGGTGCTTTGAAGTTTCCATCATAAAATATATACTTAAACTGGTTATAATCAACGTTCAAACTAGAAGCATGCATCACAACCCGGTTATCCCTGAATACCTAGCCGACAATGCCAAGGTCCTGATTAAAGACTACAAATCAACTCAAACTCCCACCAGACACTGTAAATCAAATCACCTTTCACCACTTTCACCATCTTGGATCTTGCTCAAACTGCACACCCCGGCACATCATCACCAAACTGGATCACTATAAACACGAGGAGCTGATTAGGAGTAAAGGAGGAGAACTCTATGGAACAAAATACAGACTGAACAACAGTTCCCACATAAAATAAATGAATGATGCAAAATCTAGGGTTAGGGTTACTCTTGGCATTCTATCAATCAGCCTCTTGAGGTAGTCATCTGGAAACAATCATATAGGAGGTCCCAGAGGTGCTGAGTACTTGGTGGCTGCTTTTCCTTCACTCTCCAGTTCAACCCATTCCAAACATTCTCAGTTGGATTTAGATCAGGTGATTGTGGAGGCCAGGTCATCTGATGCAGCACTCCATCACACTTTTTCTTAGGCAAATATCTCTTACATAACCTAGAGGTGTGTTTGGGGGTCATCATCCTGCTAAAAAACAAATGATGTTTCCACTAAGTGCATTCCAGTTGGGATGTCTTGTCCCTGAAAAATGTGTCAGTTCCTGAAGCTGGTGATTCCAATAAACTTATCCTCTGCAGCAGGAATAGCTCTTTGCCTTCCTTTTGTGTGAGAGCCAGTTTCATTTTAGTGTTTGATGGTTTTGCCAACTGCACTTGGGGAAACATTTAAAGTTCTTTTAATTTTTTGGCTTCACTGACCCCCATTTCTTAAAGTAATGATGGTTGGTCTTATATCTTAATTTAACTTAACAAGAGTGGTTCTTGCCATAAAATGCATTTGTACAGTAGTTGTAGTAGCACTAATAGGGCTGTTGACTCTGTACCCACCCTTCCTCTGCACAGGGCAACTGATGGTTTAAAGCACATTAACTAGGCATGAATTGTCACAAATGAACCCTTGTGCTAAGCTGTCATCAAAGATAAATCTAGTTACTTAAATAATTTACAATATAAAACATATTTTTTGTTTACTACTTTAACATATATATATATATATATATATATATATATATATATATATATATATAGAGTATATATATGTTAAAGTATGAGCAGGGCCTAAAAATCAGCATGGTTCTGTAGTGGATGTCATGATGCCAGCTCAGGAACAGTTTGGTAAATCTGTGTACAGTACATTAACACTATTTTTCACATTTACAAATGCAACTTAGGGCTCATGGAAGGTGTCATTTATGCATAAAATATGTTTTTCATGGAGCAACATGTGCTGCCATTCAGACACCATGTTTTTTATAGAAATCCCTGTAAGTTCCAGCCTGACAAGGCCAAACCACATTCTGCTTGGATTACACATGCATGGCTGCTAAACACAGAGAACGGGTGCTAGACTGGTCTGCCTGCTCCAACTGAGAATGTGTGGTGAATTGCAAAATACAGCAACGCAGACCCCGTACAACTGAGCAGCTAAAAACCTGCATACTGGAAGAATAGGGAAAACTAATGCTTAAATTTACATAAATCTGGAAAGGGTTTTAAAACCATTTCCAAACAATTTGAAGTTGAACATTCTACTATAACAAAGATTATTCACAAGTGGAAGGCCGTCAAGACAGTTGTCAATCTTCCCAATAGTGAAGGCACCAGCACAGTCAGTCCAAGGTCATGAGAACTACATCTCAGACCCTACAGGCCTAACTGAGCATGTTAAAGTCTATCACAGCACAATTAGAAAAAGACTGAACAAGTACAGTTTGCTTGGAATTGTTGCCTGGAGAATGTTTCTTCTGTCCTTTGGACATATGAGACCAACATGGACTTGTATGGCCTTAATGTCCCGTGCCATGTTAAGCAAAAAAAAAAACACTGTCAAGCACAGCAGTTGAGATGTGATATTTTGGGCTTGGCACAGTGTTGGTACAAGGAATTTTTCTGAAAGGTGAGTTTGATTAACACTTAAGGAAGGAGTCTTCAGTCCCCAGTGCTTTCCAAAAAAGATTACACTTTTTGCAGTTCCTCTAAAACATAGTAAGCTGTGTGTTTCCTCTATAACATAGTAAGCTGTGTGTTTTGTCGTTTAAACTTCCTGTACAAAGAAAAACATATTGCAACAAAAAGTACCTAAAAGTACAGTTGAGGAAAAAAATGTATAAGAGGGAAAAAATAAATGACATAGATAAGGAGAGAAATGCTGAATAAATATAATGAAACATATTACTATTTAATATTGAATGCTATTTTTATAGTGGCTTAATGTCTACATAGTAGGTAACTAGCTAATGTAGGAGTTTCAGAAGAAACCATTTTTTTTAAAACTGTTTTCAAGAACACAGGTTTGTAGGAGTTTTTATTTTCCGTTAGAAACGAATAACCTTTATATGATAAATAAAAGCAAACTGTATTATAACTAAAGATAGCGTGATGAGGCACCTGAGGGAAGATCTAGAGCAGCAAGACTGTTGATAATTAACTCCGAGCTGGGGGAGGTGGGATTTAAAGATGGAATGTTAAATGAGTTTAAGAGTTTTGGTCAGGACTGAGAGGAGACTACGAGTGCAGTTCAGCCGTTAGCAGCAGCAACAGTTACCGCGCTGATAAACATCCTGTTTTTTTCACCACTGCTTTCCGGTAAGGTTTCCCCAATCACATCACTGTTGCAGGATCAACTAAAGAATTCATCTCGGCGTTAAATGTGATGTCCCACTCCCACGGCACCGTTGCCAGCCCTGAGCTCAGCTTTCTCTCTCAGCTAGAAACACCCAGACTCCACACCCAGGCACACACACAGTACTGTCTCTTTCCTCCTCTTTCTCTCGATCTCGGCCACAACACACACTCACTCATATGCTTGTGGTTTAAGCTCAATGAAGGAGACCGCCTCGGTGCTCACTGCCTTGTCACCGCAACAGAAACTCGAAAAACTCAAAGTCAAGTCATCTGCTTACAAAGACATGGGAGCTCTGCACACAGCAGGGGAAAAAAACGTTAAGGCGTTTATTTTTAAACTGCTGTTTCTTGAGAAATTTATAAAACACTTGTGCAGGTACAGAAAAATAATCAGTGAGGAGTTACAGCAGTTTTATTAAAGAACAATAAATATTACTTTTATAGTTATTATTAAAGGTACATACATTGTCATGGAACGTCCAGGAAATAAGTTCCTGTCCTCACCTACAGTACATTATAACCACTATAAACAGTGTTCATCAGTTTCTAGCTTTCATTAATTTAATAAGACAAAGTGCTCACACCGGAGACTTCCTTCCATGATTGTTAATGTTATCAAATATCTTCTTATAGAAAATGTCACAAAGGGCTCGTAAGTACGAATTTTATCATAAAGGAAACTTCACCATAGCAACATATTATAAAAAGACATTTAAATGGAGCATCTTCAGTACTAGTCACTAGACTAATATTCCACTAATAATCACAATAAAAGTGCAATCAAAATAAAATCATGTAAACATTTCGGTCAGAACACTCAATCCGGCCCGATTGGAATTAGTTTTTAGTGGTTTGCAAATCTTTATAAACCTGTTCAACAGGTAAATATTATCCTTGTAAACACTTGATCTGATCGTTTCTCACCTGTTGGAACAAATATATTCTTTCTGTGCATATTTGCCCTAACATTAGGTAATATGATTTTCCAGAGGGACATTTAGTTTCCATCAGTAAGCTCCATGAGAACAATCAATGCTCTCTGGCTGAGGAAGAAGCTCTGATTGGCTCACATTTCCAATGTAGTAAAACACCTAACCAATCAGAGATGAGACTGAATTCCAAATCATAAGGCAGAAGGTGGGATTTAGCAGAAAGGATGAGAAGCCTAACCTACTGTAACCTCACATTTGGAGGAAACAACACTTCTTCTTCTTCTTCTTCTTCTTCTTCTATTGTCTAGGTTAAATACTTCACAGAACCTTTGTGCATGTCATAATGTGATATAGTGATTAAATGCTGTACGAATGTAAACATACGTTTTTATCTGATCACCATCCATGTAAAGAGTTATGTTGGAATCTGTAAGAGGAATGATTTTAATCAGATTGAAGAAATATTGTCCATGTAAACGTGGCTATTGTAAATCATCAGTTGCTATAGAAACAATGATATATTACACCCTGTGCATTAATATATACCTGCACTATTGATTAAGAATGTCTTAATCAATAGTGCAGGTATATATTCACTCGTTCATTCATCTTCTATATCGCTGTACAGGGTCGTGGGGGCCTTAAGCCCATCCAAGAAGATTTTGGATGTCCATAATGAGACATAATACCTACTGTAGCTATCTACTTCAGCACATATGGTAGGCTTTGTAGCAAAAGTCCTGCAGCTATCATATCAGCAAGAACTCCTTTAAAGTTAATGTCCTATATGAACAAAATGAAACATCCATCCTTGTAATCCAGAGGTATAGCTAGGCAGATTTGGCATTTGAACCCCTCCGCCCCACCCCACAATAGAATAGTTTTACATATTAACTGAACTCTTCCCTTGCTTTGTTTAGTTTGATTGATTTCCGGTCATTGTACAGAGAAACACAATCATCTGATCAGAATCATGTATTTTATTGACACTTTACTTTAACAATTTTATCCTCTACCTGTTAATTAACATTATTAATATGGACATATTGAAGATGGATGGATTAATGTAATGTATTGTACACCACTGCTATGAGTTACATTGAATGCAGTACAATAAAACGGATTTCCATTCCTCCTTCTCCATCTCACTCTCCCTTTCGCTGTCTCTCAGGAGAACCAGAAAGTCCTCTCTGTTGTTCTTTCCACCTCGCTAACGCTGACTGAAGTCACGCCAAAATGTTCAGCAGCTCAACCAAAGAGAGAAAACAGAAATAGTCGATCGATGTGTGCCAAAAAGTCATGCCGTGTGCACACACACACACACACACACACACCAGACAGGCAGGTGAGCATGAATGTAATCCCATAGGTCTTTCTATATCACACACACTCACACACACACACACACAAACATGCGTGCACACACACACGCACACACACACACACACACACACACACACATATGAATAATATCCCTTAGCTGAATAATGTTTATCCCAAATGTATCCCAGATGAATAAGATGATGCTAACTTGTCTGTTCTTAGCTAGTTTAACAAACTTAGCTGTTAGTACATAATGTAGAAAACTTTTTAGACATTACCTATTTAACTAACTACCTACCAAACACCTTCTCAGTCTACTTTAGCCAGCTGAAACAAATGCTAAACATATGCAGATGACACTTTAACAAAGTAAAGAATGTTCATGTGAGTTGTCTGTGACCATGTACACTAAAAAGAAAAGTCAGAAATGATCAGAGCTGGCTAGTGAGCCAAAATGATTAGCAGTTACTTGAGTAAAAAACATAGATGCTCACTCATAGTGGTAAAGATCTGAGAGTAACAGTGGTATGGGCACTGAGTGAAATAGAAAGCGTGATTTCTGATATTTTTTTAGCAAGAATGACTATGTTAGCGAAATTTATACGCATGCACGCAATGGTTCTTATTCACCACAAAAGATCATTTCTTACCTAAAGCCCTCGGTCAAGTGGTCCAAACGAAGTTGAGTACATGGAGTAGTTTCTAAACCATTACTTAAATAATTACTTAAGCGAAAAATTTGGTATTTAATTAAAATTATCTAGTTTTTGTCTATGATAAATATGTCTATGTAACACATAGAAGGTCACTTGGGATAAAACACTTAGGACTTGCTGTTAACCGAGTTCAGTCGGTGACTCTGCTTTATCACGCCACTTTGCCGTTGATTATATTCCTGTAGCTGCACAACACAAAGTGATTTATTCCATTTTACTACATTGTATGAGTTCTTTGATGGTTCAGAGAATAAATATTGGCTCCTAGCTCCCTGCACAACTCTAAAACCTTTTGTAGAGAGACAATCTAAGACTAAGTCTTACAGGCCTGGGCTCTACAGTAATAATAGTAATAATAAGGAAAGTAATAATAGTTTTTTTTTATTTTTTTTACTTCTACCATGTACTGCACACAGACAAGAAACACGCACAGTACACATGTGTGAAATTACCATGATCTACAGAAAAGGCCCATATGCTTCTACAGGAATAACTTAGACAGAAGAATTTAATATAATATAGAAGTTGGGGAAAAGATTGAACAAAATAAAATGTAGATGAAAAAGAATGAAGTGAATATGTGAATAGAATATTGAGTGGAGAGAGTCGTGCAAACTGAGATGTGCAGATTGTTGAGATTAAAAAGTGAGATAAGTGAGTGGTGAGAGATTAAGGTTCTGCTGTTGTAGTGAAATAACCAATTGTTTTACTCCTTTTGCATGATTCTCACTCACTCACTCATCATCTCTACCCCTTTATCCTGTATCCATGGTCGCATGGGGCCTGGAGTCTATCGCAGGAGACTTAGAGCACAAGCTGGAGTACACCCAGGATGGGATGCTAATCAATCGCAGGGCACACACACATATTCACACATTACGGGCAATTTGTGAACGCCAATTAGCCTAATATCCATGATTTTTATTACTGCGGAGGAGACCGGAATACATGGAGGAAACCTACTAAGCACTGTGAGAACATGCAAAACTACACACACAGACCCTGAGGCGGGAATTGAACACGGAACCTGGAGCTGCAAGATGACAGTGCTAACTACTATGCCACCATGCTGCCTCTTTTGCATGATTATTTATTTATATTTTAATTTAATTAAAAAAAAAAAAACACACACAAGGTGAAAATTTACAGAAGCACCTTCTTACTAACATTGGAGACTCCTTCCATAAATGTTATATGAAATCATCCACAATTAGAACAGTTTGACAATTTGCACAAGAACAATTCCAATTAACACAGTTCCATTAAGAATGAGCTGTTACTATAGAAACAATAACGTATTCCTATGTGTACATTAATAAAAAACCTGAACCAACTTCAGACCTGCTGACACCTTCTGATCAATCACTATACAGAATTCAACAGGAAATGTGGCAGTATTTTGTTTCATGACATCGATTAGCATGTCTGCACCTTCAGGTCAGCTTTGTGTGAGGTGTTTATGAATGTTGTGTCCTTTTTTGCACTGAGTAATATGAAGAGCACCCGGTCATCTGTGACGTCTCGTAAGTTCACTCCCTCGTAGATGAAAGAAGGAGTGATGGTGTTGAAAAGAAAGTCACTCATCACAGAGAGAAATGGCAGAATAAAGCTAAAGACCAACGCGAACCTTAGACCAAGGTAGATGAACACACATCTAAACCATGTTTAGATTAGGTGTCTTATAATGCGAAAGATTCAGGTTTCCCTCCATCAGACTCGCACTAGATCGCTCTATAACAGCTAGCATTATCTGACTAGTTTGTGTGAAAGATAGCAGGTATTAAACACTGTATCCTGGATGAATCCAATATCTAGCTAAGCTAAGGAAAAGGTGGATTAATAAGTAAATGGTGTTGTGTAAGGTAATGTTACGGGAAGCTGAAATGTACAGTAATGTGATCAGACATGCTCTATTACTCAGGCTAAATGCAGACACAGTCCAGAAAACGTACTTACGTTAACTGTCCAGTTCAGAATCAGAAATGTGACCAGCAGTCTGCCAGGAACCATGAGGAACATGAAACAACCAGGTGGAAATGAATGAAAATAAGACAAAACGGAAAAGGAAATGAAGTGAAGGGAAGTGAAAGGTAGGAAGAGGAAAGGAGATAAAATTAAAAAAGGGAAAGAGAAGCAATGGAGATGAAAGAAAAGGATTTGAACTGAAAGAAAAACGAAGGAAAATAAAAAAGTTAAAGAAATGGTAAGAAAGGGTAAGAAGTAAAAGTAAGGGAGTGGAAAGGGCAAAAGGAAAGGAAAGGAAAGGGGAAAATATATAACCAGGGAAATGAGTGTAAAATAAAGGAAAAAGCAGGAGGAAAGAAAAGGAAACAAAAAAAATCCTACAAACTTAGCAAGTAAAATATTCTTGAATCTAGCCAAACCTATATATAATTTATTAAAATAAGTTTAAACAAACAAACTATAAGATTATTAAATATGTTTCTAGTCAAACATTACTAAAATCTTATTTCAAGAGATCAAAGTAATTTCTTGTAGTAATTATATTAAGTAAGTAATCAACTATATTCAAGATATTTTTGCTTGCTAGGCTATAATTCTGTTCCGGTATAAGGAAAGTAAGAGAAAGGAGGATAAATGAAAAAGGTAAAGGAAGGTGATCAGATGGAAGGCAAATTTCATAAAACAAAAGAAAACAGAAATACAGATAGAATATAAAAAGGAGGGATTTGTGTACTGAGGATCCCTCACCTCTCGCTGTTCTACACTTCTGATAAGAGCACAGGGTGATGCAATAATCCACACGGACAGAAGTGGTCCCTGATCAGAGTCTGCTGTAAAATATGTGGTTGTCATGGTGACGCTCACGTCTGGGTAGAGTGTTGTATGTCTCTTCTCAGTTCTGGTACCTGTTGTGGATGGTGGTGTAAACTTCAGTAGATGTCTAGTTGAGCCCGACCTCTTCCAGAAGTTCTTAAATTAGCACTTCACACAACAGAGCTGTAGACTAATTGCTATCTTAATCTTTGACCTACTGAACCAGTATCAGGATGTATTTACTGATTGAGACTTCAAAGCATTTCTGTAACTCACACTGGATAAACATGTCTGCCCAATGCGGTAACTGTAAATATAAATGACTGATGCTGCTTGTTAATTCACACACCACACCAGAAGTTTGCATATGTGTTTCTGTAGCAGGGTATTTTTAATGGGGTGTTTATTCAGACTCAGAGTGTGGATGTTTATGTAGGTCTATTTTACAACATGTGTACAATGCAGCAAACCATCCCCACATGTAAATCACACCCCTACTTTACTCAGTTGCTCACATCACTCTGCTTATCAGGCCTACAGGCACATGCAGGTAAATACACGCTCACACTGAAACAGATTCTGCAGTGTTTATTGTGTGATTTGACAATTAGGCCACAACTTGTGCGTAATGACTCTCCGCTGTCCTTTTTTGTCTCTTCTTGTCCTTTCTCTTCCTTTCCTTTCCTTTTATTTTAAATTTTCTTCCTTTTTCTTTCATTTTTCTTTTCATTCTCTTTATTTTTTTTCCTACCCATTTCTTTTTTGTTTCCACTTCCTCTTTTTTCCTTTCCTTCCCTTTCCGTTTTATTCCTCACTTTATTTTCCTAACTTTCCTTTCTTTTCCTGTCTCTTTTTTCTTTGCTTTCCTTTACTTTCCCCTTATTTCTTTTTGGATTTCCTTCTTTTCGTTGCTTTTTAGCTTTTCAATTAATTTCCCCTTACATTCCTTTCCTTTCCTCCTATTTTTCCATTTCTCTCATTTCCTTTCCATATCCTCTTATTTTTCATTCCCTTTTTTCCTACCCTTTTCCTTAATGTTTCTTTAATTGCACTTTCTTTTCTTTCCTTTTCCTTTTGATTTTCCTGTTTCTTTCTTTTTCTTTTCATTTTTTTCCTTTCCTCCTATTTTCCATTTTCCCTTATTTCCTTTGCCTATCCTCTTATTTTTTTAATTTACATTCCCTTTTCTTTCCTACCCTTTTCCTAAATATTCCTTTTATTTTACTTCCTCTTCTTCATTTTGCCCTAATTTCTCATGCTCCTTTCTTTTCTTTTTTCCATTCTTTCCTTTCCTTTCATCTTTCCTTTCCTTTTTTCTTCTTCTCGACTTCTCTCCCTGCAGGTGGATCAGATCAGCTGTTTTTCCAGGCCACATCACAGAACGCCGCTTTAATGAACCCTAACAAGCACCTGCGTTATAAGCATCCTCGTCCTGCTTGCAGGTCATCTTCCTGTAATCTTCCCCGTTTTATCGTCCTTCCCTGAATGTTTATGGCGCTCACCTGCATCTGTTCATCATGCAAACTCAGGGAAGTGTGCTTGTGTTTTAGTGAATAAGATTAATTTTAAATACTGTAGGCTCCCTGTAGAGAGCCTGAAGACCTGGCCATGAGTGTGTGTGTGTGTGTGTGTGTCTCTTATTAAACTTCTAAAATATAAAGAGAAATATTCACCATAGAGAGCTGCAGTTCCGTCACTCAGGTTGTAGGTGCAGGTCTGACTTCCTGTACTGCGGCACTTTCAGGCAGGATGTTTGAGGTGACACAGACGCGAAAGTGGCTGACACATCTGATATCTTGCCGGAAGGTGTTAGTAGGTCAAAACTTTTTTTCTTTTTTTCTTTCAATGAATTTGCTAAACATGAAAGGGCTGTGATTAATACAACCACTACACTTACACACTTGCGTTTTTTGATGTCTTGCAAGGTTTTCAGGCACACACAGGGACGCTACAGTAAAAATAAAAATGCCACGATGTGACGGAGGAGCATTCTGCGTAGACGTCAACACTAGAAAATCCTAAAAGTCTTCAAAGCTGATGTATTTCCAGTCAGTTAATAAGTGCGTGCTGTTTTGATGATTTGCTGAAGGTGTGTGTAGGATTTTCTCAGCAGCACATAAATGTCTCTAAAACAGAAACATGACGTTCTCCCAAATAACTTTGTATAAACAAGCAGAGATTACCAGGAGGATCATTGTTAAACATTAGCATGAGCTCCAGGCACAAACAAAACAGTAACTTGGGCCAGAACATAAGTTTTTCTACACTGCCTGGCCAAAACAAATGGTTGCACAGTGTAATATTTCTTTAAACCAACTTTTGTTTTGGTTACAGCTGTGACATCATTTCAATAAGCTTATGCAATGTCACGACTATTTTTATCCAGATTCACATTAATTTCTCTCAGAAATCTTGCATTGATGACGTGATGCCCATTTTGATATTTTGGGCCACATAACATTGCTGAGTCTAAACCTGACCAGAATCAACCCAGATCATAACACTGTCCCCACAGGATTGTACAGTAGGTACTAAGCATGATGAGTGCATTGCTTTATCTTCCTCTCTTCTTACCCTGATGCACCCATCGCAAGGGGAAATCAGGATACATGACCTTTTTTTCCAGTGCTCCACAGTCTATTCTATATGCTCCATAGCTAAATAAACATTTTTCTTAAGGCTATACATCTGTTTAGTCCCAATCCCTTGAGTTGTCTTCGCATTGGGCATGTGGAAATGATTTGATCACTTTTTTTTTTTCTCCCTTATTTTAGTCGTGGCCAATTCCTCCCCATCACTAGGGGGCTCCCACATTAAGGCTACTACTACCATTCAGCCGGGAGGGC
>JAQMYJ010000021.1:2928468-2938848 GCA_030014305.1 Clarias laeviceps
CTCTTATATTATTATTATTATTATTATTATTATCTCTATAGTCTGTTTATACATCTCTCTTATATTATTATTATTATCATTATTATCTCTATAGTCTGTTTATACATCTCTCGTATATTATTATTATTATTATTATTATTATCTCTATAGTCTGTTTATACATCTCTCTTATATTATTATTATTATTATTATTATTATTATTATTATCTCTCTATATATACACACACACATCAGCTCATAACACCTGAGGAAATAATAAATAATCAGTGTAATATTAATATCATTTATCTAAATGTAACTGTAGAGTTTTTATACAGTGATCATAAATAGAGGAGAATAATTTAATAATAGTTTTATGCTTTCTTTTATTTTTGCTGTCTTGTCTGTCTCTCTCTGTCTCTTTATTTGTCTGTCTGTCTATGTCTCTACCTTTGTCTCTGTCTGTCTGTCTCTCTTTGTCTCCTTTGTCTGTCTTGCTCTGTTTACGTCTCTCTCACTGTCTGTCTGACTCTCTGTCCCTTTCTCTGTCTTTCTCTTTATCTTTCTGTCTCTCTCTCTCTTTCTGTCTCTTTATTTATCTGTCTGTCACTCTCTCTGTCTCTCTCTCTCTGTATCTTTTTGTCTGTCTGTCTTTGTCTCTACCTTTGTCTCTGTCTGTTTATGTCTCTCTTTGTCTCTCTCTGTCTGTCTTGCTCTGTTTGTCTCTTTCATTGACTCTGTCTGTCTCTCTGTCCCTTTCACTGTCTTTCTCTCTATCTTTCTGTCTGCCTCTGTCCTCCTCTCTCTCTCTCTCTCTCTTTGTCTCTCTGTCTATGTCTCACTCAATGTTTTTCTCTCTCTATCAATTCTAATTTCTGTCACAGAGAAGGAGAGACTGCTGACCACCGTGACCTTTGATCCCAGTCCCGTCGACCTCAGCGATGGAGGTCACGGCGTCCGTCCCTCTCTGGACCTCCAGGGGGCGTCCCTGCGTAAAGCGGCGCAGGACGAGGACTTGGACCTGGCGGAGGAAGAGGCTCTGCGCAGGAAGCTGAAGTACTTCTTCATGAGCCCGTGTGACAAATACCACGCCAAGGGCCGCAAACCGTACAAACTCGCGCTGCAGCTGCTGAAGATCATCCTCGTCACCCTGCAGGTGTCGACACGCCTGAACTGTTGTGTTATGTTTTATGTGCATTTAAGTATGTGTTCATGTAACGAACATCCCTTACCGTGTGTGTGTGTGTAGTCACATGACTCTCCACCATGGAAGTAACACAGAGGAGAACTCTTTCATTAAAACAAATTCCCAGCTTTAATAGTTGAGCATATTTTCAGAACCGACCTCATCAAGGAGATATGAGGGGGGAAAAAACTAAACAAAAAAAACAAACAAACAAAATGATTATTCATTAATCATAATCGAGGTGAACTGTTCAATTAATCATGATATTGATTTAAAGAATGGAGAAACGCGTTTTCTTTTTAGTGCCCAGTTGTTTTGTGGAGGTTTCAGGTCTTATTGTGTTATTTAACATTTAGCTGAAACCTGAAACCCTGTTTACTGACATAAGGACTGCTGTGTTCAGCTAACACACTGCCTTGAAAAACACACCTGCTGACATCTCACACCACTCAAAGCGAGATGGTAGACTGTAGGTTTTCAGATCTAAGCATTAAGCAAGTTCCCTCTGGGAAACAAAAAAGTTCTTTGAATCTTGAATTCATGAGTTACCAGCCTCTGACATAAATTAAGCGCTGAAGTCAAGATAGCCTCTTGATTTCTATTTGTTGTTCCATTTTGGCTATAATTAATTTCTCCACTATGAACTCATGTTACACAAAAGAACCTGAAAAGTGAGAATTACAAAAAGTACAAAGGAGTCTAATCTCTCTCTCTCTCTCTCTCTCTCTCTCTGTGTAGTTGGTGCTGTTTGGTCTGAGTAACCAGATGGTGGTGATGTTTAAGGATGAGAACACGGACTCGTTCAGGCATCTCTTCCTGCAGGACTATCAGGACGACGCGGACGAGTTCGCCCTACACACACAGAGCGACGTCTACCGACACATCAACTACGCCATAGAGCATGTACACAGGAGAGGGAGTCCAAGTCTCCTAGTTTACTTTATTGTTTTTGTGTCGTGTTTATTCCATCGTATATCAGTTTTATTTAGAAGAACTAGCATGTCAGCTTTAATGACGCCATCGTTTAATCATTTGTTCAGATTCAGATTTCATATTAAAGTCCTGTAGTTGCGTTCCCGAGCCTGTAGATGGTGCAATAAACACTCTGTGTAAAAAAAAGTAGGATTACCCTTCTGTATGTTAATGAAGCATCTCTCAGATTTGACGATGACAAACGAGGTGCAGTTGTATGTCTAGTTTTTGTGAAATAAAGTGAACTGACACTACACATTGTGTGTCTCACAGTTCTAGCCTCTCTCTCTCGCTCTCTCTCTCTCTTTCTCTCTCGGTCAGTATCTGACTCTTCCTGAGAAAGCAGTGGGCCGCTATGCCTATGTCATGGGCTCGGGAGTGAACAACAGCGCCCTCTACCTGTGTCAGCACTACTATAAGAACGGCACCATTGACCCGGTCAACGACACCTTCAATATCGATCCTCACGTCATGACCGGTAATCCACCTGCTTCTCATCGAACATTTATAACATCAGAGCTCTGTGTGAGCGCTCAATGTGTTTAAGGCTACAAATTAAATCTGCACCGTTAATTAATTAGCTAATTACCTATTAATAGGATTGAATTTCAAGGTTTGTGATGTATTTTCTGCCATGGCTGTTTGTGGTCTTACATCTCTCTCTCCCTCTGTTTCTCCCTCTCTCTCTCTCTCTCTCTGTTCCTCCAGACTGTATCGGTGTCGATCCTCCCACAGACCCCTCAGCTCCTCTCCCTGAACACTACAAGAACTTCACCCTCCAATTCCACAAGTAGGAAATCAAAGCAGAGTTTTGTTTCCTCATTACAGCACATCATGAAGTGTTTTATTCCTCTTACACTGCAGCAATTTCCCGACATTTACAATTAAATGTACATTTTAACACTGTACATTTTGTTCATTTATGGATGCATTTAATATTGTGAAACAAGTTTAGTTCCTGTTCTTGCTTGTGTTATCGTAGCTGGAAGCAGTTTGTCTCTTGAGGTTCTGACAGAACACAAAGTATAAACTGATTTGTTCTGAAAAATGCAGAGTTACATCGGTGACACTCTGAACTCCGTCTTTGCAAGAAAACACACATTTTGACATTTGTTCACACAGATTGTCTGCGGTACATGTCCCTGTGAACGAGCTGTTACTATAGTAACCGTAATATAGAAGAAGCACATGAATATAAATCTGTAGTGCTGCTGAAGCGACACCTTCTCACAGATCAGAATCCAGTATTAAACAGATTCAATATTAGTCTAGATGTAAATACACATCGTTCTCTCTGTTCTTTCCTCTTTCTGTAGGCTGATCAACGTGACCATCGAGTTCAAACTAAAGGCTATAAATATCCAGACGATCATCAACAACGAGATTCCCGACTGCTACACCTTCTCCGTCAGCGTAAGGCCTTAAACTGAGTTGCCTTGTTTCAGAACAAACTATAATTTACAATGCGGGCTGGTATTTAACATTCATATTCCAGCTTTTCTTTCTCTTTACGCATCATTCTAGAGTCACAGGTGTTAATGTGACTCTTGGTACAAATGATGTAAATGTACGTGAGTTACTGTTGTGTTAAACAGTGTACAGGCTGCACTGTCGAGCTTCATTCACATATTTCATTCCTCTGTTCCTCACTGATTTAATGATAATCTTGTGAAAACAAAGTCACTTGAGAAAAATATGTAGTATGAAAGTAATGGTACCCTGTTTGCTGAAGTGCTGCAGTGGCTGAGGTGCATTATTGGAAGATTCAATTTGCACCGTTTAGTCGTCTTTTTATCGTTTCTCTGTAGGCTTTTATTTATTTATTTTATGTATAGAGCTTTGTGGGTGTGGCTAAATGTGAAACATTTGGACTGAAAGTTGAATCAATGAATCTCATGAAACGTAAAATAGTTAGGAAGTAATGAGGGATTTATTTTCTGTTATATTTTTAAGTGGATCACTGTATGTGATCTATTTTGGTCTGGGTGCCTGTTAAACTGTGTGTGTGTGTGTGTGTGTGTGTGTGTGTGTTCGTTCTCATAGATCCTCTTTGATAACAGAGCCCACAGTGGGAAAGTGAAGATCAGTTTGCGTAACCAGGCCGTCATCAGAGAGTGCAGGGACCCCAGCGTGTCTGGACACAGTAAGAATACACTCTCTCTCTCACACACACCCACACACACACACACACATCAGTTTGGATCGCAGTCTGAGCTAAAGTTGTTTATTAGATTTTTATGTTAATGCTAATCAAAAAATGCTTGGCCCCTCAATCGCTGCTTTGTAGCTTTACATGTTGAAATTTGGACAATTTATGTATTGAATTCTTCCAGGAAACTGGAAGAATTTGTAGTTGTTAATTAAATGGATAAATTTCTCTCTCTCTCTTTTTTTCCCCCCCTTTCTCTGTCTCTCTGTCCATCTGTTAAGAGGAGAACTTCACGCGGGTGGCGTTTGACGTATTGGTGGCGATAGTGTGCGGCCTCTCCCTGGCCCTGTGTGGACGATCCATACTCCGAGGAATCATCCTGCAAAATGTATAAAGGGTGACAGACAGAGAGAGAGAGAGAGAGAGAGAGAGAGAGCGAAGGAGAAAGAGAGGAACAGATGGAGAGAAATGGGTGGAGGGATGATTTCGATATGTAGCCATACTATGTATATGTAGCCTTATATAAATGAGGGGATGAATTAAGGGAAAGGACTTGAGAAACTATGGATGGAGAGATAAAATAGTGAAGATAAAGAGAAGGAAGGAAGAATCACGGGGAATGGAATAAGACTAAGGAAATGATGGAGTAGATTTATATTAATTGGTTGATGAAGGAATGACATAAAAATAGATTAATTGATTATGGAGTTATAACAGACGAATAGATAGAGGTGGTGTCAAGATGTTATTTGGTGTGTGTGTGTGTGTGTGTGTGTGTGTGTGTGTTTGTAGGAGTTTGTGCGTTTCTTCCGGCAGTCCCTGGGCCAGAGTGTGTGTTGGGGAGACCGACTGGAGTTCATTAACGGCTGGTATTTACTCATCATCATCAGCGACGTTCTCACCATCATCGCCTCCTTCATCAAGATCGGCATTGAGACCAAGGTAAAAACACACACACACACACACACACACACATACACACACACACCAGTTTCCTCATTTTAAAAAAATTTAAGAAGAAGAGTTCAGAAGTACCCCATCCAGGGTTTATCCTGCCCTGAGTCCCCATTTATAGACTCTAAATATAAATGAAGATGAATAAGAGAGAGGGAGTTGAATTATCTTAGCAACAGTGACACCCAGTGTTCAAACCAGGAGCTGCAGTTTAAATTCTTTCTCTTTCTTTCTTTCTTTCTTACTTTTCATAAAGTTTCCAGTGTCTTATTATCATTCTTCCTCTTTGAAATCACAGAACACAAAGTACAAGTGTGTGTGTGTGTGTGTGTGTTACTGTAGAACCTGGCGTCATATGACGTGTGTGGGATCCTGATGGGCACGTCCACGCTGCTGGTGTGGGTGGGAGTCATCCGCTACCTCAGCTTCTTCCAGAAATACAACGTAAGGTTCAGAAATGTACAAGTTTAAATGGGTCGAGATTGTCTCAGGTGTTAACGCATACTGTGTCCGTGTGTGTGTGTGTGTGTGTGTGTGTGTGTGTGTGTGCAGATCCTGATCGTGACCCTGAGAGCTGCGTTTCCAAACGTTATTCGCTTCTGCTGCTGCGCTGCTGCAATCTACATGGGCTACTGCTTCTGCGGCTGGATCGTTCTCGGACCCTACCATGCTAAAGTAACACACACACACACACACACACACACACACACACACTAATATAATGTCACACGCGCATACATGTGATAGAACAACTTCTCAGTGATTTATAAGACTCTAGTGTGAGTTGTCACAATGAGTTCACACGTGTGTGTGTGTGTGTGTGTGTGTGTGTGTGTCAGTTCCGCTCCCTGTCCACGGTGTCGGAGTGCCTGTTCTCGCTGATAAACGGAGACGACATGTTCGTGACCTTCTCAGAGGTGGAGCGCAGCAGCACTTTGGTGTGGCTCTTCAGTCAGCTCTACCTCTACACCTTCATCTCGCTCTTCATCTACATGGTGCTGTCGCTCTTCATCGCCCTCATCACCGGCGCCTACGACACCATCACCGTGAGTCAGAGGGAGAGAGGGATAAGGGGCAAAGAGAGAAACAAGATTCAAGTAAACTTAGTTATGTTACTGTTTCATAGAACGTTTTAGATAGAAAGATTCTTTTTTTTATCCCTAAGGAAATTTCAAAGGTTTTTAGAGCAAAACGTTTTTTTTTAATTTGTTTTGGGGGGAAAAGGGTCTTGTTTTTGAAAAAAAAAAAAAAGGTGTCTTGTTTTTACAAAAGCATTTTGTCTCGTTTTGGGGAAAAGAAGCGGTTTGTCTTGTTTTTTTGAGGGGAGGGAAAAACTGTTTGTCTTGTGTTGTTTTTGGGGGGAAAAACTGTTTGTCTCGTTTTTGGGGGCGGGTGGGGGGAGCGGTTTTTCTCGTTTTTGGGGGGAGCGGTTTGTCTCGTTTTTGTATAAGTGTATAAGGAATAAGTGAGGCAGGCCGTCAGGTCAAAGCAGGCAGTGAGGGAGGGAGCGACGGAGGCAGTGAGGTAAGAATTACAGAGTCATTAGTTAACACATCAATACCTGTGTAATCATATTATATATTACACACATACAGTTTGATGAAAGCATGAATTGCAGTTTTACATGTGTGTGTGTGTTTCCATAGCAACAAGCCCAGGAGGCTCCTCACATGTCAGACCTGCACATGTTCATTGCTCAGTGTGTGGACACGCCCACGTCAGGAAAGTTCCAGAGCCCGGATCCTCCGGAGTCCTGCTCACTCTTCTGCTGCTTTAAATAGTATTATATACATATAAATGTATATATGTGTGTGTTTGTGTGTGTTTGTGTGTGTTTGTGTGTGTGTGTGTGTGTGTGTGTAGTATTTTACTTCCTGATTTTAAACATTTGGATGCTGTTCTCATTGAAGTTTATTTACAGCTACTGTTTGAAATGTAAGGTCGAAAAGGGTGGAGCTTAAGTTCATCAGCCAATCATGTGCCTGATTATTATATTATGACATCATAGCAGTATTCGACCTGACGTCAGCCGGCTTACTCGGGGCATTGCTTGTAAATATACGCTGGTATAACGTACAGTAAGGTATTAAACAACGGTTCACTGGTTAAACAACGTGTCTAGATAGCTGGCTAGCTGAGTTTAGCGAAAGCTGCTTCCTGTTTATATTCTAAAATGAAAATCAGTATTTGATGCTAAGCAGTACCTGACAAAATGAATGAGCACTGTTTTAACAGTTCAGACACCTGGTGGTAGTAGTGATGATGTTCCTGAACAGGGCGGAACACGTAGACGTTTGGTTAGTAGTTCAGTTAAACAATGCCATTTAAGTCCAAAATTAGGCTCCACCCTTTTGGACACAGTGTACAACAACTTTTACCTGGTGACAAATGTGACAAAATTAATGTGAGTATACAGGACATTTTACACACACACACACTTTTTATAGCAACATTTTGCCTTTTTTTTTATTTTTAATCCTGCTTTTTAATTTTACCGAGCTATCGTGAATTTTAATTTAAGATGTTTTATTATGTTTAAGTTATTTATTTAATTTTATGCATCGTACGAATGTGACTTGAATGAATATGAATCCATTATTCGGAATGAACAGATACAGTACAAACCAAGGAAAAACACTACATGTTTTCTTTAGACCTGGTAAAAACGACACATCTGCATCAGGACCGGTGTCCCGAGGGACATGAGCGAGGGTTGGATATAAAGTTTATGGGCAAAAGACCACTTTTGTTTACTGTAGCATAATTAAAAAACAAACAAACCACACGTTGTTGTCAGTAACGCACACGCACTCTAGTGTATATACAGGATTCTGAGCATTAAGGCGTAGCCCACATGTAGAAGGGTATTTTAAATTGTTTTTATTATTATTATTTTTAATCAGGTGGTTTTCTGTGTCTTGTAAGGGCATTCAGCGTGAGTGATAACTTTCTCATGCTCCTGATTGGTCACTATGGCTTTATCATTAGGATTATATCATCACCTGCTGGTGTGTTTCTGCATTTTCATGTGAATGAAGGAGGAATTCGGGTCCATCCAGAATCCAGCCAACATGTGGACTTGGGTCTAACACTTACTGCACAGTATAGCTACTCTCAGTGTTTCTTGCCTGTTGGTAAACAAGCCTTGTGTATGTTCTCTTTACCTCTTTGTTTTCCTTTCATCCCATTCGTCTTGCGTTACCGGCTCAGCTTGTATTGTTTGCTCCTCGCCTGACCCTTACTGATTTGATCAATTAGACACTAATTGTGAATGTACGTTTGTCTGTGAACAAAATTTATTAAATCCTGTTGAAGAACAAGTAGTAGTATGTCATTTTCGTTTTTTAAAATATAAATAAGAATCCCTTGAATTATTAAATTGTATTATTATTGACACAATTCAATGTCAGTTTAGCCATATTGTATCTAATAATGTGCAATTAAGCTAAAGCCATATGAATTATAAAGTATAAAGGTACTCAACCTGTTACGCACCCATCCTTAGGTGGAAGACAAGACACAGAGCGCCAATGTCCAATTCATGTTGTGTGCATTTTTATGTACCTTCTTTCACCTCAGTATTTTTAAAATCACATGCCAAGTGTATCTTTATAAAAGTAGGTTTCATCACTGATAGAAACATGATTAAATGGCTGAGCTGGAAAGTGAAATCAGGAGCAATCATTCTCCTATGAATTACAGAGTTGAGAGTTAGTTCCTTATTTAAGTTTTCAAACTGTACAGAGGAGCAAGTAGGGCTGCTCGATTATGGCAAAAATCACAATTATTTAATATGATGACTCATTGACTTTGGAATCATCAGGCATTTATTTAACTTTAAATAAAACAACCAGGGTTTTTTTTTTGACAATGGCGATAAATACCACAGCCTGGCTGAGAGGGAGTTTTATGAGGGATGGTATTCAATGAGAATGGTAATTATCGTGTATTCACACTCATCAGAAGCTAAAATTGTATTTAAAATTTGATTTTCTTTTTTAGGACAAAGGTTAAATAACTTAAACCTGATTAACCTAAATGAAGTTTAAGTATTTAATATAATGTCTAGATCAGCCAACATAAATGGAATGTAGTGAAAGTAACAGCATAAAGGTCTCCTTTAGTATACAGATCAATACAGTTAGTTACACCTAATGAAGCATGTATTTAGTAACTTGGAGCAAGTCCTGTTGCCGCTGAACAGTACCTCTGGGATAACACTTACTGTGCAGACCAAATTGGTACAGAGGCAGTGATGGAGCCAACATTATACTGATGTAAAAAAAAACCAGACCTATCAAATGTATAACAGAAATGTTATAAGTGTCAAATCAAAACGATAAGAAGAGAACTGGCGAGCTGAACAACACCAAAATGGTCACAGATCACAGATGAAACCTAAAGTGTATGATTGCAGAATTGTTCCCTTGATGAAGAAAAACTCCTTTACGACATGTAACCACATCAAAAACACTCTGGAAGAAGTAGGTGTAGGTGTAATCATATCTTGATTGCTTCATTTCAAATCCATTGTGGTGGTGTGCAGAGGCAATGTTGAAAATGTTGTTACCGCCCAATCACTATTTATTTATTCATTTATTTCTACATAAAATACATTGTTCCTAGATGTATTCACATATATTTCTTGATCATGCATGTGTCTTCATTCAAAATGGTCAAAAGTTAAAGAGAAAAGGTAATCGAGGTGGAGAGGATGAAGTCAACAGCATCTTACACTAAGGTGTTTCTGGGTTTATTTTGATATAAAGACTATTGGAAACATCTTGCCTAAACTGTAAACCGATATCGTTCAGAAAGCTATTTCTAAAGTGTTTACTTTCTAAAGTAATATTTAGTGTTTCTAAATATTAGCATTTAAATAAGCAAAATCTAAGATTACATTAGGCAAGAAACTTTACTGAGAGTAAATTTCGAATATATGTATAAAGAGATTAAGTGCCTTTTTATTGCCAATCTTTTGCTCCACACTCTGATCCAGTGGGTGGTGGTAATGCACCTTCGTGCTGGTTGCCTGTTGGTGGTTAGGGCTCTTTATAAATAATCTATTATAGTTTTGGAAATGTGTTTGTGTACTATTCATTCTTAACATGAAGACTTCTTTTAGTAATTTTATTATACT
>JAQMYJ010000021.1:2940014-2951108 GCA_030014305.1 Clarias laeviceps
AATGCAAATCATTCTTATTAAATCACAGTATTCTACCTCAAAGCTGCTACAATTGATATCTAGAGAATCACTGTAAGCATGCAGTTAAGACTGATGTATTACACCTAACAATCCACAATAAATAGGATAATAAGATTCATTAACACATATCGGGGAGCTTCCTGTTCTTCTAAAAGGAGTCTGTGTACAAACCTGTGGCAACAGATTGCAAAAGCATACGCACAGAATTATGAATTTGTTGGTACGGATTACAAAATCTGAGCGCACGGATAATTAAACTGAGGGAACATCTTAAGAAGTCGTGGGAACGGATTATTAAACTGAGGGCACAAATTACAAAACTGTTGCCACAGATTGTTTTTTTTTTTCTCCTCCAGGTGACTTCCAGGGCTCCGTAGTAAGCTGCTCAAGTCTCGCCGCCGAGGGCGTGGCCTACAGTATCTTGTGGACTGGGAAGGTTATGGACCCGAGGAGAGGAGCTGGGTTCCAGCCAGATTTATCCTGGATCGCTCTCTGATCACGGATTTTCACCGACTTCATCCTGAGGCTCCCTCAAGAACGCCAGGTTGCCAGATTATTGTGTGCCTTAATGCCCAAATTCTCCAGCAATTTCACTTGCCTTGCTACTCAGATCTCGACTCACGCCTTGTTTTACGGATCACGGTTTTGCTTCACGTCTTGGATTGTTGTTTGTTTGGATTTTTGGATAACGACCCCCACTCTCGCATCTCGACCATGAATTCAGATCACGGACTCTATTTGTCTTCTCGGCTTTGACCCACGCACGCTCACCACCGCGACTCATCTCCACGAGGCACGCACAGCACCCCTGCTTTGCAACACGGCCAACGCACACCTCATCTTCACAAGGCAATCAGCGCATTCAACAACACGCGCTCTACACTTGGATAGACATGTTTGATACAAATGTAAACTAATGAGATCCCAGAACTTTAAACATATGATTGAAGACAAGACAAAGAAGAACATATAAGTCTCATTTGAAGTACAACACAAATAGGAGAAGCGTGGGTGATGATGAAAAAGATGTGTGGGGAAAAGAGGAAATGGAACTATCCAGTAGAGACAGATGGTAACAATGTGTCAGTGATGAATAAAGAGAATTAATGGCTAACAATTTTGTTGTGATTCATAGCTCAAAGAAGTTGAAAGAGAAATAAAAGAGGAAGCGAGGAAACATAATGGAAAACTAGTACAGAAAAGAAAATGATGAAATGCAGAAAATGTTCCATTAGGCATGGGAGAATTAAGAAGTGCATTATTAAAGACTGGAAAGGCCGCTCTGGGGAAGCATGGAATATGTTATTCCATGATGAAGCACTTACAGTATGTGGGTTGAGGAAGTTACTGCAGTTATTTAATAAAGTATGGCAGGAGGGCAAAGTGCCAGTGGCCTGGATGGAGGTGGTAATTATCACTATAAGAAAACCAGGAAGGGATCTAATAACTCAGAAAGCTGTAGGCCAATTGCACTAATGTCTGTAAGCTAATGGAAAGAATGGTAAAGAAGAGGTTAGTACACACCTTGGAAAAAGTGTTTGATGGCAAGTGAATTCAGGAAGGAAATGAGTATGATGGGTAGAATGTTGTATGATGGGTAGAATGTTGAGGATGTTTTGGAGAAAGAAGTAAAGCAGTATTATTGATATGTTATGGAGAGAAGCGTTTTCAATTAAGTTGCACATATTGGGAGTAGCAGGGGAAAATGTGAGCTAATCCCACCCCTAAAAAAATAAAATAAATATAAATATATAAATAACTAAACTTTCCCAACAGAGTTTGACTGATGGTATATTAGGAGTAACCTAGTAACCCAGTGTAAGGATCTTTCCAATGACAGGAACGTAAGCACTTTCTGTAAATGTAAATATAAATGACCAACTGGTAATTGACTTTTTAAAAAGAAGAACAATACAGGTAAGGATAGTGATGGAACTGTCAAATGTAAAAAACACACCTCAAGGGAGTGTAATAAGTTCAGTGCTATTTACCATTACTTTGTTAAAACAACAACTTAAACTATTCGTCCAGCTAAGGTTGTAGGAAAATGCCAACTGAAACACACCGCTCCCAGTGTGTGTATGTGTTTATATCAACAGGAAATGGTGTAAGAACTCATTACTAGTTTCTAGTTACTGCTCATCACTTGTGGAATTTGTGACTGTTACTAGATGTTACTTCTGGCTTGGTTGTTAGGGATAAACTTGATAAATCTACACTATTGTAATTTCATTCATCTACAGTAGGAACCTCTGTAGTCCAGCAATGGACCGTGGAGGTCACTGGTGTCTATTGAGTTTATTCCCAGTCAACATCTGTAATTAAAAAGTAACTAAATAAATGAACATGTACATGTTGCATGTATTTACATCATTATTCATTCATTTGTTCATTTTATATACCTCCTAACATGTACACAGTCACAGGGGGCCTGGAGCCTATCCCAGGAGACTTTGGGCACGAGGTGGGGGACACCCTGCATGGGGTGACAATCCCATCGCAAACCTTTTATATGCACAAACTACAGGCAATTTAGGAACACCAGTTAGCATAACCTGCACAGCATAGTCTTTGGACTGTGGGAGGAAATCCGAGTACCCAGAGGAAACCCACCAATTACATGGAGAACATGTAAACTCCATGCACACAGACCCGAGGTGAGACACAAGCTCTCAGTCCTGGAGGTGCAAGGCCAATACAATACAAGTATAGTCCTGTAAACCTGCTTTGTGATGGAGTGTAGTGCTTATGAGGCGAATACAAGGGAAACAATATTAGCATTTAAAGAAGCAAGACACAATAAATCAAATAAACGAATCTGTCTAGAGAAAGATTATAAAGAGTTCTTGAAAGAGAGAGAGAGAGAGCGAGAGAGCGAGAGAGAGGTTGTGATAGAAAGAGACAAAAAAGCACAGAAGATAAAAGTCTTACTGTATATGTAACACTGTTTAGGATTCACAGAGCTGGAGTTTCTCCATTTTATCATGTCATTGAAAACTCTTGTGTACTATAATGATTCAACGCTTGTTCCAACAGAGTGGCTGAAGATAACAATATCCAGGCCAGTCCACTCCAGTCCGCCAATAGGTGGCAGTAATGCACTTTCAAGCTGGTCTGCCAAACTCAAAGAGGAAGGAGAAGAAGAGAAAGAAGGAGGAGAAGGAGGAAAATAAAGAAGCAGGAACACCTCAGAGCTCCATGTGTAAGAACAACACCTCTTTCCTCATCCGTGCAATCATACATCATTAAGGTGAGTTCAGTTGGAAGCTGCTCCGTAAACAGGTAGTGGAGGTTCTGCACTCATCATTCAGTGTATTCTTCTTCCAGTGTCCTGATCCTTTCAGCATCTTATAATGAAACCAGAGTCCAGACAGAGCTCTTCAAGAAAATCTCAACAGACTCCTGCTGCCTCTGACTCAAAGGTCCAATTTATTCATGTGTCTGATCTTTCTTTTCTTCCCTTTTTTTTAAACACGCTGGGAGCTTATTATTAGGTATTAATTAAAGAGTGTATACAGAAAGAGAGCAAGAAAATTCCAGCTCAGGGCTCACACCAAAATATTTATAAAGTCTGTGATATTACAGCAAGTTTGGAACACCTAGCGAATTAGCTAATAAAAGACACAAGTGGCTCCATGTTCCCGAACCTACCGGCAAGAATATTGGGGTGGGCAATTTCACAGGGAGCAGCAATTTCACGTTGGATGTTTTCCTTCAAATCTTCACAGTCAGGAAACACCATATTTCTTTCTAAATCCACTCTGACATTGCTTAAATAAATTGGTGACCCAATAGGTTCGCACTAAAAAGACACAGTGCTTATTACTGTACACTACAATTCTGATATTAGGGTCAAGTGAAGGGTAAGGTGTTAAACGGCACGATGGATGTCTGGTGCCTACCTTTTTGGTCCGACTCTGGGGCATCCCGCCGTGTTCAAGGGTCCATACACTGAGGAGCACATTGTATACTGTAGTGTTCCGATTGCTTCATCAGAGTTATTACAGAATATGCGGGTCCTCTTTCGAGGTATCACCCTTTATATTTAACCCAGAGATTTCCACTAACAGTCTATAGTGCACCATAATTGGAAAGAATATATGACATATCGACATAAAATAGGGTAGAAAAGAAGAGTAAAGGCAGATGCAAGTAAATTTTACTACAGCTGTAACAGCTCAGCTAGATTCAAAATTTCATAAGAATCAATTATTTTTTTTTGCGTTCAGTAATAAAATGTAGCAAATAACAGATTACAAAATGTAAAAAAGTTTTTGTCTATGGAATATTTTACAAAGCTGACAAAAAACATTTACCACTGCCCTGTCATGTCACTTAAATGAGGAACCTATTATGCAAAATTCACTTTTTAGACATTCATATAGATCTCCAGTGTGCACTTATAAACAAACAAACTTGAGAAAAAATACACTGCCTGCTCAAAATAAAGTCACCATCAAGCAAAGAAAACAACTAAAGAATTTTGAAATTACTGGAACTGGGTTAAGCACCCTTCTTAGACATTATCAGAACCTGGAAAAATAGTGCTGAACCGCCAACTTTATGGAACAAATGTGGTGGAGATGACTGGAGATCACTTAAACATATGATGAAGTTAAGATACCTTAAGACACCTTACCTGAAAAGCTTTTTGGAAAGTCAGGTCTCTGCCATTACATTTATGAACTTTGTATTGATTCAGCCTTATGTCTTCTCTGCAAAAACTACAATCCTTTTCCCCATGGTGTTACATTTGTGCCTTATTTTGGCGTTTATTCTCATCGAACTCTTTTTGGCTTTCTAAACAACCCAGTAGCACATTTTTGATGCCGTACCAAGCTGAACAGTTAGTGTGAGAGTGCGTCTTTCGTTCAGGAGCGAGGCACAAATCATCAGAGAGTTCTGCTGTCGATGTGTTCAACATTTGAATCATCTTTATGATGTTTTCCAGATGTACCAGTGCTCAGATTGTGGGAAGAGTTTTGCAAAAAGCCGTCTTCTCAAAAGTCACCAGCACATTCATACAGGAGTGAAACCGTATCGATGCGGACAGTGCGGGAAGAGTTTTACCTTTCAGAGTAATCTCAAACAACACGAGCGCACTCACACAGGAGTGAAGCCATATCCCTGCTCTCAGTGTGGAAAGACTTTTCCCTCTCAGCGTAATCTCCGGCAGCACGAGCGCATCCACACAGGAGAGAAACCGTTTTACTGCTCTCACTGTGGGAAGAGTTTTACTTGTCAGAGTAATCTCCAGCAGCATATGCGCATCCATACAGGAGAGAAACCGTACCGGTGTGGACAGTGTGGGAAAAGTTTCACTTGTCAGAATCATCTCCAACAGCACAAGCGCATCCACACTGGAGAGAAGCCGTATTATTGCTCTCAATGTGGGAAGAGTTTTACTTTACAGAGTAATTTTCATCGGCACGAGCGCATCCACACTGGAGAGAAGCCGTATCACTGTGTCCAGTGTGGGAAGAGTTTCACTTGTCGGAATCATCTCCAACAGCACGAGCGCATCCACACTGGAGAGAGGCCGTATCGCTGTGACCAGTGCAAGAAGAGTTTTACTCGTCAAAGCCTTCTCCAAAAACACCAGCGCATTCACACAGGAGAAAAGCCGTACCAGTGTAACCAGTGTGGGAAGAGTTTTACTCAAGAGAGTCATCTTAAGACACACTGGTACGTTCATACTGGAGAGAAGCCGTATTACTGTGAACACTGTGGGAAAAGTTTTGCTTGTCAGAGTACTCTCCAACAGCACCAGCGCACCCACACAGGAGAGAAGCCGTATCAGTGTGGACAGTGTGGGAAGACTTTTGCTCGCCAGAGTGCTCTCAAACAACACCAGCGCATCCACACAGGAGAGAAGTCGTATCAGTGCGGACAATCTGGGAAGAGGTTTAGTCAAAAGGTTAACTGTAAGACACACGAACACGTTCACACAGGAGAGAATCCATATCAGTGTGGACAGTGTGAGAAGGGTTATATTTGTCAGAGTCATCTCCAGCAAGACCAGCACGTTCACACAGAAGAGAAGCCGTATACTTGTGGTCAGTGTGGGAAGAGTTTTAATTTTCAGAGTCATCTCCAACAACACCTGTGCATTCACACAGAAGTAAAGCAACAATAACACCTCTCTTCATGCTGTTAGAGACATTGCGCTACAACCAAGCAAAAAGGCTGAAGAGTTTTTGTTTATTCGCTGAACATTCTGGATTTGTGAAATGTAAATCCTATTTCATTTTGCCAAATTGTAACAGTTATGTCATAAACATTAATTTTTGCTTCTGCCAGTTTCTTTTTCATTAGTTTTGTCTTTCACTTCCTATACCTTAATTTGTGTTTTCTATCCTGCTATATTAAATATTATATTACATAGCTACATTTTCTATAGCTTTGAGATCAATCAAATCCATAATGAACCATGCAGCCACTTTTTTAGATGCACCTGTTCAACTGCTCATTAACTCAACCATGACATGGCAGCATTTCAATACATTAAGGCATGTAGAAATAGGTGAGATGATCTGCTAAACCAAGCATTTGAGTAGAGAAGAAAGGTGATTGGAGTGACTTTGAATGTGGCATGGTTGTTGGTGCCATACAGGCTGATCTGAGTATTTCCTACTGTTGATCTACTGGGATTTTATTGCTCAACCATTTCTAGGTTTTACAGAGAATGGTCTGAAAAAAAGAAAACATCCAGTCAGCAATGGTTCTCTGGGTGAAAATGCCATAGAATAATGTTTCCCTGCCTGATGAGTCTTGATTTCTGGATCAACATTTGAAAAGTAGGGTCAAAATCTGGTGTAAGCAACATGAAAGCATGGACCTGTTCTGCCTTGTATCAAAGGTGGTACTCATGGATAGTAGGCTGCTCCTACTTGGTATGATTATCAGGTCTGGGGATCCTCTCGATTGGTCTGAAGTGAGACACAAGCTCCCCGCCCCTTCAACACGCATAGTGTAGGTGGCCTTGGAGCTGAACAGGCACTTTACTTTCTGTTTCAATGCTGAGCACGGAACGTGTGAATGATCAAAGACATTGATTGTAGGCCTGCCATCAGAACACCCCACACCCCCCACCAGCTCTGAGCTAGTTAGAGAGGAACACATTGTGTCGGGAAAGTCCATCTGAATAACCGTGTTGAGGCCCTGACTGGTGCAGGATGGTAAAGAAGTAAACCTGCAGTGAGAGAAACCTTTGGGTTATGTGAGGGTTGTTGACTTTAGCCCTTCCCATTCACTGCAGGGGTGCATGGACTGTGATCAGCATGAAGTGCCATACTATTAGATAGTAATGTAGCTCCTCTTTGGTCCATTTGATGAAAAGGGCCTCTTGCTCTGCTGTTGTGTAGTGCTGCGCTCTTGGTGTGAGCTCTACCCACATACTAGATGGGATGCTCCTCTTTATCGAAGTCTTGGGAGAGTGCTATGCTGAGCATGGGACTTGAGGCACCTGTATGCAGAAAAGGGTGATCAAAATTGGGGTTTTGAAGGATAGATATTTTTAGTTGCCACAATACCTGCAGTCCACTGCACTTTGTGTGGTTGATGTTTCTTTAGTAAATCTGAAAGGTGTGTTGAAGAAGGTAGGGACAATCCATCAGTAATAACTTACTAGCCCCAGAAAAGCTTGTCCCTAAGTTTTGGTGGAGGCCCTCCGGGATGTGTGTACCACCTCAACAATTTTCCTGGGGTTTCAGTAACCCGCAGCCAATTTATTATTCCAGGTCCTGTGCTTTGGTTAGCCCCAGATGACACTTTTTAAGGGTTCACCATTAGCTCAGCTTTTCTGAGTTCTTCTAAGGATTTCTAGAGATGGTGTAGATTGTTCTCCTTGCTGTAAGAGTGGCAGCACGGTGGCTTAGTGGTTAGCACTGTCACCTTGCACCTTCAGGGTCGGGTTTCGAGGTCTGTCTGCATGGCGTTTACATGCTCTTCCCATTCTTGGTGGATTTCTTTTGGGGAATATGGTTTCCTCCTACAGTCCAAAGACATGTAGGTTGGGCTAATTGGCATTCTGAACTTGCTAGTACTGTGTTAATGAGCATGTGAGTGTATGTATGTGACTTGCGATGCAAAAAAAAAAAAAAATTTAAGTTAAGTTGAGGCTCATATGAATCTCTCGAGGTCCCACTGAGCTACATTGAGTTGGTATCTTTCAACATTACAGTGTATTCAGTAATAATGTAACCCCCCTTTTTTTTTTGTCGTTTCTGCTCAAGTTCCAGGAAAAGAAAAGTACAAGACATATGGTAATGTACTTATGTGCATCTCAATTTTTGTTTAAGACAGCCTTGGAAAAAACCTGAACTGTCCCTTTAACAAAGTGATGGTGCTTTTACTGCAACATTGTGAGGAACACCTCCCAGTCATGTTCAGAGCACAGCAGGAACCAGAAACAGATTGGTCTGGGTTTTTCATGGATGAGTTGGTAATTAAAGATCTGTGTCTGTATTTATTGTTTATCCTTGGTGGCTGCATGGGCAGAGCTCCTACAAGTTTGTTTATTTTAGGATTGGATGGATTGCAGACACGGCATATAAACAGATGCGAAGTTTTTAATGAGTTAACTAAACACAAGAATGAAAAACAAACAAACAAAATAATAATAATAATAATAATACACAACTAGCTTGACATAGAACAATACAAACAGACCAGATGCGATACATCGTTGGCTAATCCGAGGAGAGATTATACACGGATGCCTAAACAAGCTGCAAGTCATTACAATCCAAACATGTGACAGAGGTGCAGTCTGGGAAATAAAGTTCCAGACAAAGTCTAGACACAAGGTTAGGCTGCAATGCGCCCTCTAGGGGTTATCCCTGATCATTTTTATTTTGGGATTTCAACCCGACTACTGTATATTTACAGAGAATCTTATCTGAATCTGAACTCTCTAGTTAATATTGATTGTGGAATGGAGTGATGTAGCTGATGTAGGGAGAGGAACTGTCAGAGCCAGGATTCACAGATCATGCTGACGCTACTGACATTCTATATCTGGGTTCCATATTAAATTAAAGAAAAGGTTCTGATTTAGGCAACATCTACTGCTGCTTTTAATCTAAGTAAAGATACAGGGATTTTGTTATATGTAATGGTCAAGCATCTTCACACACACACACACACACATATCGAATTCTGACCATGACACAGAAATCACTGGTAGCCTTGTTCACAGCTGTCTCACCACTCTGTCTATTCTTGTCTTTCATTTCATCCCCATGGTCCGTGTGTGTGTGTGTGTGTGTGTGTGTGTGTGTGTGTGCACTCAGGGAGAGAAAAGGAAGAGCGTAGCCTGCAGCTTCACCAAGGCATCAATATTTATATGCAGAAACCGAGCGTGTGTTTAATGGAGCCACAGTCGGAGTCTGGCACCGCTGGCCTTTTCATCCACGCCGTCCCTGCCGAGAGGGAGAAAGAGAGAGAAAGGCAGGGAGTGACTCCGACTGGGGGAGGTTATTATCTACAGCGCCATTCTCTCTTCTTTCTTTCTCACTTTCTTTCTTTCTTGTTTCTATCCTACCTTTGGTATTCCTTTCAATCTGTGTTTGAGCTTCTCTAATGCTGCAGAGAGTGAAGTCAAAAGCCTTCAAGATTTCGAGTGTGTCAGCTTGGCTTTATGTACTGGATTGAATTCAAGAAGCACATTAAGCTTGGTTAATGAAAACGACGTGTTGTTTAAAGAAGCAGCTCAGCAGCCGGAGGGCCACAGCAACACAGGGTTTAGTTATTTTTTTCCCCCACTTAAACATGTCCCACTCGACTCGTCAGTAATGATCGGACTGTTTAGATCAGTAAACAAGTGAAATTAGACATTTGTCTAATGAGATGAAATGTACATGGGATTCCCCTGAAGCTAGTGCATTTAATCGTGCATTCAAACTAGAACACTAACAAATAAGGAAAGATTAGAGCTACAGCCTCAATCAGCACACACGTCATCTCTTTTAGTAAGCGACATCAGTTTGCATGATGCACAGTAAAAGAATCAATCCATATTAAACATGCAAGTCACCCCTTTATCTTAGGAACTTTAGGCCACGCCCCTTACCTGACTCTGAGTGCATGGATCTCTAAATGGTACGGTGACTGCATTGTTTTTCTATTATTTCTTTTTAGCTCCATGATGTCTTTTTGTCTGTGTTTATCGCTCACAGTTTTACAGAAAATACATGAATGTGGTTGAGATGGCTAACAGTGCAACACAATACAAATACGTGGTGTGTTGCATCATTCAGTTTGCCAACAGTAAAGCATCCCGAGACCATTCATGTGTGGCATCGCTTCTTAACCAAGGGAGTCACTCGCAATTTTGCCTAAGAACACAGCCATGAATAAATAACAATGAAATGAACAATGACTTTTCCAACATGATAAATCACCTTGAGTACCATAAGGTCAAAGTTATAACTAAGTGGCTCGAGGAACAAAAAAATAGAATTTTTGGGTCCATGGCCGGTAAACTCCCCAGACGTTAATCCCATTGAGAACTTGTGGTCAATCCTCAAGATGTGGGTGGATAAACAAAACCCCACAAATTCTGACAAACTCCAAGCATTGATTATGTAAGAATATCAGTCAGCGTGTGATTTGATCAGGAGTTGATTGACAGCATGGAGGTCTTGAAAAAGAAGGGTCAATACTGCAAATATTGGCTCTCTGCTTAAACTTAATGTAATTGTCAATAAAAGCCTGTGACACTTATGAAATGCTTGTAATTATACTTACCAGAGTAACATCTGACACAAAGATCTAATAACACGGAAGCAGCAGACTTTGTAAAAAGAATTTGACATGTCCTTAAGAATTTGGGTCCTTCTTAAAACTTTTGGCCACGGCAGTACAAATCCACAAATTTACAGATTTACAACTGTAACTATAAAACATAATGAAAATAGAAATATATGAATTGAATGCATTACACAGAATGTATAACTGTACTGATATACATTATATATAACTATATATAACTATATATATATATATATATATATATATATATATATATACAGTATATCAACTGTGCTAGACACTCTATTAATATTTAAATTT
>JAQMYJ010000021.1:2951208-2964376 GCA_030014305.1 Clarias laeviceps
TTTTACACACTGCACACACATTATATAACTATATATAAATATATATATATATATATATATATATATATATATATATACAGTATATCAACTGTGCTAGTCACTATATTAATATTTAAATTTTCTAATAAATGTGCAAAAGCTTTTAGGTATAAAAAAAAAAAAACACATCTATAATACGGGGTTGAAGTTGCATTTCACTTTCTGAATTGTTTTCTATTGCTCTGTTGTTGTTTTTTTCTTTTTGCCATACATACATCGAGCTCACATCATGTTATCAGAGATATGTAGCGAATGTCGTAACATTGCAGTGCAGCCACACAGCGACATCTTCATCTCCTCGATCTCCACCTCTACTTTTTTGTAGTGTAAATTCCAGGCACATGTACAACCGGGATTTTTTTTATTTATCATTTTTCCTGAGGGATGATGATCTGTTTGGAGCTCTGGAGGCAGGTGTACGGGGCACTGTCTGTATTTGCACACACACACAGGAAGAGAGATGAAAGGAGAAAGGAAAAGCCAAAAAACAAAGGCACGGAGGGCGACATGATACACAAACCACATTTCTTAGATCATCTACCTGCGATTTCTGATGCAGGAACAACACTGATATTCTCTCAGGGAACTGAGTGTTTCTTTGTTGCCCAGGTGGTACCATGAAGAAAACATGATCGGCACATTTACTGTGGATCTTTTACATTTACCTTCTTATTAGCTTTTAAATGTATGTTCATCTAATAATGTCTCTGAAACAAAAGCGTTCCGGGGGGCAAGCAACAACGATAATGAAAAGTACAGTTTAGTCCCTTTATGTCTGAAAATGTAATGCAATTTATTATTATTATTATTATTATTTAATGTGCACACACTAAGCTTTCATTGAATGTGTGTGTGTGTGTGTTTTTTAAATCATCTTTTCCTCCTGGTAAAGGCACCAGACACACTGCTGAGTCACGATAATTAAGGTTAACAAAGGACGAGTGTTTAGCATCAGACTAATTCTTTTGTTTGTCCTCTGCTTTTTTTCTTCCTTTTTCGCCTTTTTTTCTTTTCTTTTTTTATAAGAAATAATCCCCAAGCAAAGGGCGATTAAACACAACACAGCTGCACAGGAAGTCATTTAGACAGAAGTGTTAATTGCCAGCGAGCCTCTTTGTGTCTGGCTGCTCTGAAACCCACTAATTTGGCTCTGCCCCGATCTCGGATGAGGAGCGAAACAGGGTGTAAGAGCAGATGCAGTACATTAGAGGGAGCACTGAGCACTGAGACCAAACGCAGGGAAATCAATATACGGACTGAGGAGGAAAAAGGAAAGGAGCTGGACTGCTGAAGGAAATGGAGCTAATAAAAATCTAAATGTACATTATACCTGCTACATAAACAATGCCAATAGTACGAGTGCATACGCTGCTACGAGTTTATTACTGTAGATGCATGAATATAGCATTTATAATATGTTTATTATTGATTTATTTTTTTTACTAATGACATTTAGTGTGTCATGAATTATACAGTGCAGTCCAGATAACTCGTCTGTTCTTTTCTATATCAAAAAATTTATATAATATCTATATGTATATTATACATATTATCAAATTTGAACATCTACAGATATTATTATTTCTTATTTAAGCTTGTATTTTTCAACATACAAGGTAATATCAGATGTCTGAGTGTTGATAATGATTTGATACTGGTGTCCTGACACACTAACCGAGGAATGTGTAATTAGGTAAAACACATCCATTTCTGCCAATAATTATGGCACAATCACTAGAACAAACTATTGAGTGTAAAAAAAAAAAAGCAAAAAAACAACAACAAAGAAAACAAGAAGCACAAAACACTTTGTGTGTTAGGATTAACTATTAATACTATAACAGACTGTGAAAAATCCAGTCACAAAAAAAAAAAATCTCAGTCACATCACACACTTCAGGAAAAGAAAAACAGTATGATGTATATTATATATTATATATTATTGTCACAATGATAATTATACAAGTTTCATTTTCCTGAAGTGTGTATAAAAATTTTTGGCTGACTCAGAATACAGTATATACACAAATTATATCTTTCCTGATTTTCAGTTTCCTAACTGAATTGGACTGTTACATAAGCTGTTGCTCCTTCCTTTAAATCCAACATTACTATTAAATGGAAATAAATGTAAATGCCTTAAACCCTGTGTTTTATACATTTTATTTTATTTTATTATTATTTATTTATTTATTTATTTTTTATTTTATTATTAGATGCTTTCATTATTTTAACAAATAATGTCCTGTGATATTTCGGATTTGAAATATTATCGAATCACTAATAACTTATGTTAAAATGAATATATATATATATATATATATATATATATACGTTAGATGTTTCAATACAGTGAACAATTTAATAATAGATAGAGGTCCGTGTGCTTTTTGAATCGGGGGGAGGCACTGAACAAAAACAATAAAGCAAGAAGGACCGACCTGAAGATGCCACTCAGAAGATTTAATATAGTGCCAGGACAGCAGTGTGTCCAATACCATCAACCCTGTCATACATTATTCACTCAACAATAGAACCAGGACAGGAAGCACTTACCATATGACCCCAGAGAGAGAGAGTGTGTGTGTGTGTGTGTGTGTGTGTGTGCATTCTCAGGTCTGTTAAGAGTCTGGCCCCAGGGGAGAAGCAAACTCCACAGGCACTGGAGCGTCAGGAAGCCTGTCTCTGTGTTGCGCTTTTAAAACCGCCTCATCACCTGCCATTCTGTCGTCCCTGATCCCGCATATTTAATCCAGGGCTGCCTTTCTGCACTAATCCAACACTCTTTACTGATGAAAGAGCAATCGTACCTAGTCATGTAAAAGCCTTAAGAGGAGCTATTATCCTTCGCACTGTCACTGTATGGAGAACTGAGCTCGATGAAAGGAAGGAGAGCTTCGAGTGTGTCAGGGACTTCTAAAAAAAAAAAAAAAAAAAAGGCACTGCGGTAAAGCTTATGGCTGGGAATATTAGCATGTTAAAGACCATCCTGACCAGAGCAAAATTCCAGCTGTGAAAATCCCTTTCAAATGTATAACACAGAAACAAAATGCTTTTAAGTAAATCCAGTGGAGGATGATAACATTGTCACTGCTTATACCAGGTGCAAAGGAGATACACTAAAGTAGATCCGGCACATAAGAACGGGTGACACAAAGACTTTAAATGTTCTAGAAAGTTCCTTATTCAGCTTTATCCTCGACTTTGACTCATGAAGTTCCTAAGTGACATGTAATGAGCATCCTGGTGCAGTCATGTGAGTATCTCTGAGCTTGTGTACCCATGATGTCATTTCCAAAATGGTGCCTAAGTAGCACATGTGACACAACCAGTTTCATCCCATTTAACAGTTCTATTGATTTAATAACAACTATTATAACTCGTTTTCAATATTTAACCTGTCCTGACTGCATTTCTGAAACAAACTGATAGAAAACAAATTAAGAAATTATTGCAGACATATCACTCATTGTTTTTAACTATAAAATTGTCATGAAAAATACCATGTGGTATTCCTGGTCTGTGTTATATGCCCATGATTTTGCTTCAAGGAGAAACAGATCTGGGTTCTTATGGGTTAACGGGTTTATACCAAACATAATTTGAAATAATAGTATAAGGTTTAGTGTAATGATGTTGAATAATTTAAGTGATTAAAATATATATACGAAAGTCATGTCAAAGCATTGCTAAATTTGCCTGAATTATGAAAGCCAGATGTAGTACTAAATGAAGAGCTGTTTGGAGCTGAAAGAGCTGGAATTCTCATCACTTGTTGGAATGTAAAAGCGATCATGATCTAGACCGATAATTACAATAATAAAACCAAGTTCAAAATAAATGACATAATAAAATTTATAAGCTCCAGTTTTATGTAGGACAATGTTAAAAGCAAGAAAAACCCTAGTGTAAATGTAGGATGTTTATGTCACACACACGCACACACACACGTAGGCTTCTGGGCAAGAAAAGAATTTGTGGTTTTCATTGGGTTTGATGGTTAAATACATGACATGGTCATCTCTGAGAGTCTCATTGCCCTTCAGAAGCTACAACTTACAAGTTAAAACCATCTCAAATGTTTGGACATACCATCCAACCTTTCCTACTAAAATACATAATAATCTCCTTTGAACAGTTGATATTGAGATGTGTTTCTGCTACTTCTGCTCTGTAAATCCTTCATAACGGCTCTAATCTGAGGTGCTGTTTGTTAATTGGTGATTTCTGAGGCTGGTGACTCTAAAAATGAACTTCTCCTCTGCAGCAGAGGTCAGTTTTGTTCTTGCTTTCCTGGGAAGGTCTTCATGAGAGACAGTTTCATCATCATGGAGCTTGATGGGTTTTGCAAATTGCACTTGACACAATACTGTTCTTGCAAGAACTGTTCCGGAACAGCTTACCTTCATGTCTTAAAATAGCAACTGTTGTTGTTGTTGTTACTTAGTTCCCTAATGCCATATGTGTTATTTCATAGTTTTGAAAAAATCCAGTATTGTTCTTGAATGTATAAAATAACTCACCAAACAAGAAACAATGAATCAGAAGGTGTGTCCAGCCTTTTGACTGGTACTGTATATCTGAATTTCTATAATGCAATTGTAATAATTATTTAAGATTAAGTTTTTTACTGAAGACACAGTGAGAGCTGATCCCACAAATGTCTGTGAGAACTACAAGAACCTTCCCATAAAACATGAAAAATTCTCTACTCTGGACTAAAATGCACTATAATGTAATAATATACTGTATATTTCTAATGAAACATTTGTGTTTGACTCTTTCACCGTCTCTCTAGCACTTGCTGGGATTTGAACTCACACCCTTTCTCTCATTACCATTACACCACTTCGGTGAACATTGCTTTGTCCTCCTCGAGATCTACCCCATCCCTAACTCAGACAGCTGATACTTAACGTCGCGTAATGCTTCTCGCGATTAGCATGGATTAGCCTGTATTTCTCTGCATGGACCTCTGTAATTTTCCTAATGGGAAATATGCTAATCAGGTGCCGTTCTGGCATGTTCCGGTCTCCGGGGAAACCATGCTGCCTCTGAGGCAACCGAGTTAGCACTAGCGCTAACCTGCAAGGCGTATATTTTCTTTTCACGTGACTGTCCTCGGTTTGCATCTGCTCTAGCTTGAACTGCGTCAAATGTTTATGCGCAGGTTTGAGATCCAGTGGTTTCAGAATTGTGCTGGGTGTGTCTGCATGCCTCCATCTACACACACACACACACACACACACACACACACACAGTTCCTTTGTGTGTTTATACTAAGAAGTGGGGCCGTGTGTGTGTGTGAGATCTGCAGGAAGTGCAGCTGCAAGAGCATGTCTTGTGCAGGTGTGTTTTGAGATACCTGAGATGCTTCTGTGTTTGACACGGCGTGGGTGTGGGTGAGGGTGTGTGAGTTCATCCTCAGGAGCAATCCGAGTGCCGGGGCTGGGCTTGACAGTATATTTGTGTCTGTATTGATAGAGCATGGACTGTTGTGTGTGTCTGTGCTCTTCTCTGTCAGTATTTGACTGCATGCCAAGCTCCTTTGTGTCGTGCTGCCCAGCTGCAGACTCATGCGCGACTCCTTGAACACACACAAACACACGCTGACTGTAATGTGGAAAGGACGAGAAGGGAAGTGAGTGGCGACTCGGCTGCTCTGCCCCTTCCTGCGCCTTCAGTACACAACTCTGCTGCTACGGGTACACTTCCTCCCTTTGTGTGGGCGCCTAGGCAGAGCCAACACCTCTGTCCCGGTGGCCTGTGAAATGCCAGCCTTGGCTGGCGTTCGCTGTGTTTGTCCCGTCAACTGGGTGAGATCATGGCCACTGTTGTGCCGAAGAAAATGGAAGAGAGGGGAAGGAGGAACCGGACTTGGAAGAACGTTCTGGTTGTTGGAGGAGTGATTAAGGGCGTGTCCCGAATGCTAGTGTCAAGCGGTATTGCCGAGTCCTTTCACAGAAAAGTCAGGGACACGTTTTCAAAGCCAAAGTCACTAGAAGTCTGTGTATGATCTCACCAAGCCATTTGCATGTTCACTCCATAGTCAAGGTCATTTGCATGACAAAACATTTGAAGGAGTTTTTTAAAAGATGCTTTTGTTTCTGAAGGAAAAGAGTTTTGGAAAGAAGAGCTTGCATTTACTGCTGTAAATATAACCGTGAAGAGGGTTTAATATGAAGGCACCACAAATAGAACAAACAATAGTAATCTGTAATTATTGGTAGAAAAAAAAAAGTGATCAATGATTGGTCATTTGGAACAACTGGGATCAGTGAATCTTCCCAGGTGATAAACCAACCAATATAGACGCTGCTAGTTACTGTAGTTGGTCAGGAAACTATAACTTGACCAGCAGCTACTGCAAACCCAATACAGTTTGGGATTTTAAATTTGTCATATAAATTCTTACAAAGGGTTGTGGTTAAACCATAATAACAGCAAACTAAGTATAAAACGACCAGCAGGTTTGATGTAACAAGATTTACAACAAACTAAGTAGAATGCCAAAGTAGGCGAAAGAACATCATCTGACATTCTATGAATTCAATTTATTTTATTTTATTAAATTTTATTTAACATTGGTCATTGTTGCTAAAGAATGTGACAAAATATGTATAAATTACAGTATATTCAGCTTGTCCCTGATGAGCAAGGAAAAACTCCCTGAGATGGCAATAGGAAGAAACCTTGAGAGGAACCAGATTGAACAAGGAACCCATCCTCATTTGAGTGATATCAGATATAGATATAGCAAGGTTTGATCTGGGAATTCTACACTGACTACATGGTATGAGCCGTTTAAAATAAAATCTGTGTGAATTGGAAACCATCAGCGAAGGTGACACTGCAGAAGTAAGAATGAAAAAGAAAAATTGCCTGGTGACAAAAGAACTCAGCAATATAAAAAGGACTACGCATGTATGATGAACTCTAGTTTTGAAAATGATGAGAGAGCTGATGAATTCTAAAAGCAACAAAGAACCTTGTAATTATTTAAAACATATCTTGGAGATGATTCATGTCAACTGTTCTTAACAACTCTTCCTAACCTCCCACTATTACTGTTTTTTCTTAACAACCCTATTATTCTTACCTTCACCATTGTTCACTTAACAAGCCTTTTCCGACAGGGAGGACCATTTTGACCTTGTAGGATACAAATATGAGGAACTTCGCTCTGAAGACTGAAGAAGCTACTTGGATGAATAGTAAAACATTTCTACATAACAAGAAAGAAGTCCATTTGGCATGACTCAACTCCCAGATAATTACCTGGATGACTGAGAATCTTCTCAGACACATTTAACACATATTTTGTTGTTTTGTTGTATTATAAGAATGCTTTCAAATTATGATTAGAATTTGTGCTTACAGTTCCAGATAGAAATCACTTAGATGACTATTAGTTGTGTATATTTCTGGTTGGAGGTTTTATTGCATGAAGGTCTCTGGCTCAATGCTGAGGATGGTCCCGTGTGGTCTGCTTGGGATGAGTGTGGTGACTGCGGACGGTTCCCCTTGACCATGAAGATGGCCTGAGACTTGGCTGATGCAGACAGCTGTTCTCTGATGACTTGTGACCGCAGTCGCTCAATAGTTCTGAACTGAAATTCTCATAAACAGTTTTGTACCTGAGCCTCCAATAACGAAATGGACTCCTTATAAACACCTCTCCTGTTATATTAAACTTCCAGCCTCCTAACACACAGGATGACTGCAGATCAATCCCATCTATTTGATATGACTCAAATGAGGATGGGTCCCCTGTTGAGTCTGGTTCCTCTAAAGATTTCTTCCTCCGTCTAAGGGAGTTCCTTGCCACGTTACCCTCGGCTTCCTCATCAGGGACTATCTAATCATTTTGATTTATACATATTTCCTCACACTTTTCATACTTAAAAATTCTGTCAAGCTGCTTTGAGACAATGATTATTGTTAAAAGAGCTATAAAAATAAAACTGAATTCAATTCAATTATTAGCCGTTTTGCAAATTGTAACTGTAATGCTAACTATATATGTTAAAACACTTCAGCAGAACAGATGAAGAGCTTGTCACATTCCTTACAAACACACCTTAAATAAATACAATTTGCCTGAAGACTGACTAAGACATGCCATGAGCTCCTCCTAAACTGTGGAGTAATAGTTTTAGCCTCACTCCTAGTTCTAATCTAGAGTGCATGTGGGCTGAGGGTGTGTCAGGGCTGTGGCGTGAATATGTGTAAGCTTATTAACAGTGCATCAGCACGTCAGCCATCGCGACGTTCATCTGCATGAGATGGCAATGATATCACACTAAAGAGAGACGTCTGACATGAGGTGAGCTTGTGAGATCCTGTTTTGTATAAGGAGGACAAATCGAAGACAGCACAAAAGACTGGCTTCTTCAGACAGGCGAGCAGACGCAGGGAGGAAAAGAAGGAGGGTAAAGCAAGGGAGATACAGCAGAGAGAGAGAGAGAGAGAGAGAGACAGACAGACAGACATGCCAAAACCCACCCTGACTTTTCTTTTGCTGCCAGTCAGATAGAGAGAGAAAGAGATGTTCGGATAAAAGAAACAAAAAGGCCTAGAAGACAAAAGCCACATATGCAACACCATTAAGGAATCACAAAGCTGGATTGTTTTATTTTATCATTTAATTTAAAAGCCACCATTGTTTATTAAAGCACAACATGAGCATTATGAGGTTTTGTACAGTGTTTAAATAGACAGGCCAGGGGATTTTAGGAGTCTGTCCTATAATTATTTGACTCTTTTGTTCCAACAGCGTGGCTGTTGTTGTTATTATTATTATTATTATTATTATTAATAATAATAATAATAATGCAGGTATATTAGAGATTAAACACTAAACATTTTTCTTCTTGCACCACAGAAACTCTTCTTGCACAAATGATTATTATAATTTATTTATTATAGAAAGGCACACTTTTTTTTTTATCCTTTTATAATTACATTTAATGCTGTGGAATTTTCCCGAAACCAGTTAGGTCCTTTTATCAACTACTTAATGCACAAAAAAATAAACACCAAAAATTATAAAAAGAGTTTGTGATTCAGTAAATATGTAAATATAATAAATAAATAAATAAATGTGACTTTTTCACCAAACAAAGATGAATTGTTAGAAATACTTAATTACTACACTATACTAAGGTCAATTCATGTATGCAAATATGGGACTAAAACCACAAGTGCATTGTACTTACTTTACTGAGGGTGTTTTTTTTAACTCAATTTTGCATATAGATTTGCAGAGCTGATTTAACTTTAAGCATTATGGCTGGGTTGTGCACCTTGTTTGCGTAAGGGTCTAAGTCTTCTGTATTATGAAATGTTTTGGAAGATACTTGTTTGGGTGATGTTTTCTTAAGGGGGAATAAATCTGGGATTAGATTGAGATTTTCACCAGACATACACTAAATGAACAAAAGTATTTGGCCAAACACTTGCAATGACATTTGTTATACTTTAATATGGAGTTGCTCCATCTTTTGCAGCTATACCCGCTTCCACTCTTCTTGGAAGGCTATCCACAAGATTTTTCTGTGGGAATTCATTCTGTAGAGCATTTATGAGGTCAAGCACTGATGTTGGACGAGGGGCCCTGGCTGGCAATCTCCGTTCCAGTTCCTCCCAAAGGTCCTCGATGGGGTTGAGGTCAGGACTCTGTGTGGCCCAATCAAGTTCTTTCACACCAAACTCATCGCTTTTTGCACTGGTGCACAGGCATGTTGGAGTAGAAAAGGACCTTCCCCAAACTGTTGCCACAAATTTGGAAGCATCCTGTAGTATTGTCCATGTTGTCATGGTATGCTGAAGCATTACGATTGCTCTTCACTGGGGATATGATTGATTGAAACACCTTAATCCAATAATTAACAAGTTTGTGCAAATACTTTTGCCCATAGAGTGTTGATGGGAGCAGCGGTCAGGGGTGTGCATACTTTTGGCTGTATAGTATATAATTAAATAAATTCGATACAGTAGCTACAGTAGTACCACAGGAGAAACAGGTATCATGAGTAGATTTATAATTTGTCTTTTTTTTTTGTTGTTGGAACAAAATGGCCGCCTTTCTCCATCACCTCCATCACACACTCACTCACATCACTATATAAAATCTGTCATCCATTCATCTGTAATGTTTAATGATTTCATATATAAACAAGTACTCAGGAATCCCCAGTGCGACAAAGTAAGATCACCATGAGACAGCAACACTAAAGAAAAGAAAGAAAAGACAGACAGACAGAAAGACAGACAGAAAGAAAGAAAAGAAAAGGGCGGGAACTGGGAATGGCGCGTGGAAGGATTTGGAACTTTCGAACGTGGGCGGGGCTTACAAAACCCGCGTGTGCGCGCGCAGGAGGAAGAGTAGAAGGCGGATAATGACATCATCCTTCATCGTTTGAATAAACCTCGAGCGCCCGCTGATTGGCTGGATTATAACACATACTACTCCATGCTAATTATACACAATACATACTAAGTAGTATTAAACATCTAACACTTATAACGGAACGCGTACTACTGACTGATGTAGTAGTTATAGACATGTCTAGGTAGTACAGAAGTATAGGCGTAGCCATGGCGACCTGAACAGTTCCTGAGTTTAGAACGGCATTTAGCATGTAGTATTCTGTGCTACTTAGTGTAGGAATATGAATAAATGAATGAGTCAGGGCGTAACCATGGCGACGGGATTAAACCGAACGGTTCTTATGTGACCATACGATTTAGTACGTTAGTGCCGTTTGATGAGTTGGTTAGGCTGTGGCATGCTACCTAGTATGGAAGTACGGGCGTTAGGGCGTAGTCATGGCGACTGGTTTAAATTCAACAGTTACCCAGCGTCTGTTCTGATGTATACTAGTTAGTACGGAAGTATGCGCGTTAGGGCGTAGCCATGGCGACCTGGACAGTTCCTGAGTTTAGAACAATAGATGTAGTATTGTGTACTATGTGGTGTAGAAGTATGTATAAACCATGACGATGGGTTTCAAACTGTACATAGTATGTTAGTGGTGGTTGGTGAGTTGGACTTAGTACGGAAGTATGCGCGTTAGTGCGTAGTAGCCACGGCGACCTGGACAGTTCGTTAGTTTAGAACGGTAGTATTCTGATTTAACGTACTATATAGTGTGGAAGTACATATGAAAAAAAAAAGTAATAAAAAAGAATGACTCAGGGCGTAACCATGGTGATGGGTTTTTAAACTGAACGGTTCGTATTTGAACGTTTCGATAGTGGCGGTTGGTAAGTTTGACTCGGCTGTGGCACGCTACCTAGTATGGGAGTACGCGCGTGAGGGCGTAGCCATGGCGACGGGTACTAATTCAACAGTTACCTAGTGACTATTCTGATGTATACTAGTTAGTACAGAAGCATGCACTCTCTCTCGCTCTCTCTCTCACACACACACACGTGTATATATATATATATATATGTGTGTGTGTGTGTGTGAGAGAGAGAGGCGGCTTCTAAAGCGTCTGTCCATTCTTCATGCAGCATCTCTCTCTCTCTCTCCTCCCCTCCTCTCCCTCTCTCTCTCTCCTCCCCTCCTCTCTCCCTCTCTCCTCCCCTCCTCTCTCCCTCTCTCTCTCTCTGTCTCTCACATACATACACCACTCCGACACCAGGCTCCCAGAAGGAAACGCTCGGAGCTTTCCTCTACACCATATCCTGCTTTAACCTCCAGTGAGTGTGTGAGCGCATTCTCCTTCTTCTCCATTCCTTCCCTCTGTCTCTCTCTATTCTTTCTTTCTTTCGTTTTTGTCGGTCATTTTGTTTGTCCTCGCGTTGTGCGGAGACACAGGGAGACTCGGTTTGGGCGTAGCTGGAGGAGGACGCAGCCTTGGGTAAGGGGGCTTTTTATTTGTGGGGATCTAGCAGCAGCACCAGGCTACTCACATCATTTCTGTCTTAAAACACACATTCGTCTTAACGAGATGTCTAGACGACCTAATCTATTTGAGGTTAGATTCATTTCTGTACGATATAAAACGAGCGCCTGGGGTTATTTCTTTCTCTCTCTCTCTCTCTTTCTCTCTCTTTCTCTTTTTGTCTGAGTGAAAGAAATCCCCCCCCCAAAAACCTATTAACATGCAAACCCTCTTGTTCTCAGTATTATAACCAGACAATACTAAAAAAAAAAAAAGAAGAAGAGAGAGAGTACGACTTGCTAAATCATTATACGATCATACGAAAAATCTAATCTAATCCAATCTGATCTAGGCGTGTTAGGTGAACCTGTTGGTCTTGTGTTTTGTTTTTTTATTTATTTGTTTTTATTGTGCATAAATCAAACTTGTTGCGTATGGAACGCATTATAAAATCGTTCCCGTACGACATCATGCTATAATCATGTATCATTTATTTACTTCTTGTACCTCTTTTTTTTCTTTCTACAATATTTTTTACTCAACCCGTGACATCAGACAAGAATGAAACGATTACCTCGTTCCTACTTGATGATGATAGATGTTCTGATATGAAAAGAAAAAAAAAGGGTCTCTATATATTTTTTCACTATTCATGCTGCTTAAACTTATTTGCCCCCCCCCTCCAATAGACAAACCAACCCACCCATCCCCTTTACCCCTATAGATCTCCCCTCCCCATGTCTCTCTATCCATCACTTTTGGGTTTCTATTGTTCTGTAGCTGGGCGGCTGGATGAGACCAGTCCTCCTCCTCCTCCTCCTCCTTTCCCACCTCCTCCTCCTCCTTCTTCTTCTTCTTGTCTTTCTCCGTCTCCGTCTCCTGCTCTTTTTCTCCCCCTCCTCCTTCTTTTTATGCACTCAAAAAAACAACAACTAATTTTCAATCCGTGGTTTGTTTGTTCGCTGAGAAGCAGAAGCGTTAAGATGCGTCGCTGAAGATTTCTCATAATAATTTATATGAAAAAAAAAAACGTAAAAAAAAGCAGGTACTTGTGTCCATCTTTCGTCTGCAAAATAGCAAAAAGACTAGGAAAGGAAGAACGGTATTAACTAAGAAAGACGTGGAATCTTTGCTTCAGACATCCTTCTCTTCTCTATAATTACGATAGCTGCCAAGATCGTATCCGACACCTCATCGATCAGATAAATCGTCCTACAGCAGTAATGATCTGCAAG
>JAQMYJ010000021.1:2973862-2997194 GCA_030014305.1 Clarias laeviceps
TGGATTTTTACAACATTATTGTTGAAATACACAGTCCTGAAAAAGGGACGTTTCTTTTTTTGCTGAGTTTATATATACACACTGTATTTCCTGTTGGATTATAGAGGAACTTCAACATTTTATCACCTCAAACATACATAAATTCAATACGGCGATACACGAATCGTCACACTAAGTAATCACGATACAATACTGAATCGATTTCCCCTCTATTACTTTTAGTGAATCTTTACATAAAGGAGCATCCTGTTCATTTAAACTGTCTTTTAACCTTCAGCAGCTCCGGCTCCCAGAACCGCTGTCGCCACCGCCAAGGTTGGCACGACTTCCTCTCCAAAAACAGACAAGCCACCCATCTCCAAGACAACCAGGTAGGCGTCTTATTGCTTCAGGTGTTACCAAGCTGCCTGACAGATTGGGTCAGCGGATAGTGTGTTGAGTTGCACATTAAGGCTCTTTCTTTCTTTCTCTCTCTCTCTACTTAACATTAGCACAACACTTAGTTTTTCAGCATCTGGACACGACTTCTGGGAAACTTTTTGCTTTGCCCTGATAGTCTGGTCCCAGGGTATAGATTTGCAAGATAAGACTCGTGAGAGAAGAATTAGACACGAGGCGGTGTACAGTGTTTGTGCGAAGCGTCAGCAATCAGCTCAGATTATCACGAATACCTGAGTGGAGAAACAAACATAACCGTTCGGCGCCTCTGCCTGAACGGTGGCTTTGTTGCCGAGCCAAGAGGAGGAATGTCCTGAAGTGCTTCGGTGGTCTCTGTCTCTCTGCATCATACTCGTGTGTGTGTGTTTTGGAATGTGATTGTTTTAACTATGTGACTAAACAGTAAAGCTTTGTGTGTATTGTGTGAAGTTATCTTCTGCGGTGTTTGCTTAAGCCATGACAGTATCTCCTGCTTTGTTTCTGAAGGAGGATTTCGGGATTCATTAAGTCACTCGTCTTACTCGTTCCCTCTGCCAAGCCAGCCTCGTTTTGTTGGACGAGCGTCCTTATCCGAGACAGCCCCATAAATCATCTTTTATTGTTCGTGACCTTATTTCAACTTTTTTTTAAGCTTTGTATTCCTCATACATTCCTCAAATCTGAACACACTATTTATAACAGAGTGTGTAATAAAAGCTTCATTTGACCCATTACTTGTGATCACGCTCATGTCGTCGACTTCTCTATTTATTGTTGTTGTCACGGAGCGGCTGCGCATTACATCATCTCCTAATCTTTACGGAAATCTGATTGGCCACAGAAGGTCATGGTATGCAAAACGGCATTGTGTCATATCGTGTGTTATGATCAGAAATGAGAAAACTGCAGGCGCTCCCGTGTGTTCGGATGAATCATGGCTTTTCATCCGAACCAGTAAATAGGTTTATATAAAAAATAAAATAAATAAGTAAACCCGTCTGATCTTTATCAAAGTGATAAGGTGATTAGGTAAAATTTCATAATTTCTGTGTATCGCTGGGTGGATCAGAATCGCGGCACGTAGCACCGCTTCTTTGCATGCCTTGTTTGTGTGTGTGTGTGAACGCGTGCATGATTATTCTTTTACTATCTGTGCCACAATGCAAATGCGCTTGTGTAGCGCGCGTGTATGTGTGTGTGTGTGTGTGTGTGTGTGTGTGTGTGTGCAGGCTGAAAAGGAGGGGTTCTCTAGAGCTCTCTGCAGTGTAGGCTCCACAGCGGACGGTGCCTGAATAAAACATGGAAACTGAAGACACATATAGCTCTGTGTGTGAGGGAGAGAGAGAATGTGTGTGTGTGGGATTATGCGCGTGCCTGACAACACTGGCATTTATACGTCTGTATGTTGGAATTCGTGTCACAGTGTTTTTGTGGGTGTGTGTGTGTGTGGATGAGAGACATGCAGAGAGAATGGCTCCGTTGTGGTGAGCTGTGATAACGTTGGCCTGTGCCATGCCGGCGTGTTTAATGAACAGGGGCAGTGGATAGACGTGTGACCTTGACGCAGTGGGTGTGTCCTTCAGCCATGCTGGGGGTCACGACGAGCCACTTCACATTACACTCTGAAAATCTCTCTCTCTCTCTTTGTCTTTCTCTGTGTGTGTATGTCTGCATTTGCCTCTCCCTCTGTCTCTATCTCTCTATCTTTATTGTTCAATGTCTCTCAATCAGTTTTTATGTCTTTCTTTCTCTTTATCTGTTTTTCTCTTTCTCTCTCTGTTGCTTTCTGTATCTCTGAGTCACTCACACTGACTCTGTTTCTCCCTCTCTCTCTCTCTCTCTCTGTCTCTGTGCTACTGCACTGCATCTAATCACCAAATGGATCTTGCAGTAGAGGAGAGCTGGGTGTGGCACTCGTGTTTGTGTGTGTGTGTGTGTGGGGGGGTTAAAATGTAACCACTGGCACTTGACTGATGGATTGCGTTAAACCACAGCCTTGCTCCACGCTCTTCGGCTTCTCGGCCAGCATTCCTCTCTGTGTGTTTAAACCCGAGGTAGTGTGCCTTGTTCTTGGTTTCTGCACACACGCACACACACACACACACACACTGTAATTACTGTTACAGCCGTGGAGCTTGCTCGATGTCATGTGGTTTCACTGACCGTCCCGTATACACTGATCTCACACCAGGGGCTCGGGCACACGCTCAAGTACACTCGACCTCAAGCTCTGGCCTGTCTGAGTAACCTGAACGCTCTTGCTTCGTGTCCGTGTGGAAAGAAAAACTTGTATACTTGGCCACGCTTCGATTTATGATTTAAATCTAATCGTACCCAAAAACCACAGAAGTATATGAATATTTAGAACACAACATCAACAACGACGTCCATATACGCACGAGCATATGCGATTTTGTCCTCTGAACTGCACTGTAAGTATGAAGGCAGGCATCAGGCATGTTGGTCTTGTCCAAATTATCAAAAATATGGTCCGAAGGTGGAATTCCTTGTGCTCTTTTTTCTTCTTCTTTGTGTTTACTGGTGCATCACAGGTGCATACTGCCACCTGCTGTATCGGAGAGTGAGAGGGAACGTCATATTCGGGCATGAACTGTTCCTAGTGTGGCGGCATGGAATTTGCATGTTCTCCCTGTGGGTTTCCTCTGGGTACTTCGGTTTCCTCCCAAAGACATACAGAGTCGGCTAATTGGTGTTCCCAAATTTCCTGTAGTGTGTGTGAGTGCGTGGGCTTGTGCCCTGCACTGGACCGTCCCCCCGTCCCCCTGGGATAGACGCCAGACCCCCTACAGCCCTGTACAGGCTAATCCGTATTAAGAATAAGTGAGTGTGAGAACACGATTATTTGCTATTATTAACTGCTTTTTTTAAGAAATAATTATAAAACTGAGTTTTAAGAAATATTCAATAGGTGGGTCAGACATGACGCATTGATGTTTCAAGAGGAAGTCTTTAATCACTTTGACATTTAATTACATTAAATTTTTGTTTCATAAAAGGTTTTTGTTGGGCTATGTCAGTATTGAAAAATGCTTTTTGAGTGTGTAGCTAAATAGGAGGCTAAAATGTTTCTGAAACAATTATTTTTCATAAAAAGATATGTCCTGCGAAAGAAGGTTATATTAAAGATGTGTGATTACATTTGTTCTCAATTAAAGACTTTAAACGTCCAGTTATTTCTTTTGTTTAAAATGAAGATTTCTCTGTTTCCCCAACCAGAAAACAAAGAAGACATAAAAACAATAACTTAAACATTGATATCAGTATCGGCTATTGTCCAAAATATTATTTTATGTGTTGGTATCAATATATCAGATATAGGACATCAATGTTTCCTACAGGTCCGAAATACACTTGCCGTGGAAGCCAACGGAACATGCCGGCTTTACCTGCAGCAAAAAAAGTGCTCTATTACATACAACAAACAACAAATACATATAATTTTACCCCAATATTTTGATTTATTTATTTTCTATTAATTTCCAACCTACAAACCTTCCCCTCCGTCTACTCTTCTGTGAAGAGTAAGACAAAGTAAAAATATAAAGAATTAAACGTTCTTTGGTGTGCAAAGATAGAGCACAGCGTGAGGACTTCTGTATAATCAGCCTCATTTTTTTAATCGGTCATTTACCAACGCTGTGTTGCCGGCATGAATCAGCGCCACTTGAGTTTTAAAGGTTAATCTTCCTGGGTTTTTTTTTATTTTTTTTTTTTTAAGAAGAGCTGTTCACTGTAAGAAACCATGTGTCTTCAAATTGAACTAGCATCTAGTTACATTGTCAGCATTGCATCTTTTTGCTTACTTGCCACAGTGGAGAGACATCAAATTATATAAATGTACTATTTGGCCTTCCTCAGCATTTTTTTTTAAAGAAGAGCTATTCACTGTGAGAAACCATGTGTCTCCGAATTGAACTGCAAGACGAGGAGACATTAGACACTCACTCATTTCTACAGCATGTAGGGATTTGTCTGCTTTTATTATGAGTTAGTTTCGTGTATCTGCTCGCTCCGGGAAGCGTCCACACTGGGGAGATGTTTGGATTTGGATCAATGCCCGCTCGGTGTCTCTCCGCCCGTTTGAGGCACTAGCAGAATCCGTTAAAGGGGCTAAAGAGTCCCGGTTGCCTAATTAAAGCTTTGGCTGTTAGTTGCCAGTTCCCTTCCGCTTCACAGGGAGGTCTCTGCCTCTGCTTACTCAATCACTTTGGGGAAAAATTCAGCAGCAGTGTTGGCTCACTTTAATGCGATTCAGGCCATATGTTTCTGCGCTGATTTAAAAAAAATATTTAAAAGAGTCCTCATGTCGACACAAATGCCTGCTGACTCACGCCTACTGACTAAGGCCTAATGAGTCAGTGTTATTTGTTAAAGAAAAAAAAAAGCCCAGGGCTACATTCAAGAACTTCAAGGAGTGTGTGTGTGTGTGTGTGTGCATGTATGTGTGCAATCGTTTTCTTTTTTTGGGTTATAATCTAAATGTTATTCTTCTGCCCCCCAGCTGAGACACAGATACCAGTGGCCTAGCCAATGGTAACATTAAACTTTTACAGACATATAAAATATGAAAACAGTGGCCTAGTTTATGTTTCTTCTCTATTCTAGACTGCACAATCCATAACTAATAGACTGCACATAAGAAGCATGGTTTAACTTTTGAAAAGCGGCACTAATACAAAGTTTTATTGTCTTTAATGGACTGAGCATCGCGCCTCGTCTCCTTTCTGTCACGTTACATTTGAAGTGAACTGACATTAATTCTCTTACCCTCCTCGCTGGCTCACTAAATCGACTCAGTCCTGTCACTGGTGATTATGCGATTTGGTTTGAGCTGGGGTATTTAGTTGCGGCCCTCTGCATCCTGGTCTTTCATATTGAATACTGGAAGTTTCTTACCTCTCCTAGCATCCACGCCTCCGGGCTCAGGCCCTGTTTTTAATACTGGCTTTAATAACCACTTTTCCAAACAATGGTCTGAGGTTGCTTGCTCCACATAACTTTTGAGAGCGCCTGACAACAGATTATTAGTTTGGGAGTCGAGTTAATTTTAGGGTTCCGAACTTCTGGGAAAATTACGTGTGCTAATATTTGCGTTTGCCCAAGTAAATTTAAAAGCATATATTTCATACCTACTGCTTTGGCTCTAAAGGAGTAGTTTGTTAGCAGTCTTCGAGGTCAGATTGTTTTTTGTAGAAGTAGCAGTTATAAGAGGTAGCACTTTGTTAACTCATTATCAGAAGTAGCAGTTCGTTAACTAACTAACAGCAGTAGCAGTTTGCTAATTAATTAATTAAGTAATTATTATCAGTAACAGTTCGTTAACTCATTAGTTACCTCATTAGTAGCAGTAGCAGTTTGTTAAATAAATAGCAGCTGCAACAGTTTGTTATCTCATTAACAGCAGTAGCAGTTTGTTAACTCATTAAAAGCAGTAGCAGTCCACTAACATGTGATTTGCAGTAGCAGTTAACTCATTAATAAACTGTTATGTTAATGGAATAAACATTAACAGCAGTAGCAGTTCGCTAACTTATTCTTTGCAGTAGCAGTTCGCTAACTCATTTGCAGAAGCAGTTCGCTAACTCATTATTTGTAGTAGCAGTTTGTTTACTTTAATTAAATTACTTTTACTACATTAACAGCATCGGCAGTCCACTAACTTATCATTTGCAGTAGCAGTAGCAGTTTGTTAACTTACCATTTGCAGTAGCAGTAGTAGAGAAAAGCTGGTGTATCCCAAACATAATTGGCTGCCGTGTAAATCTTTTAAAATGTTTCCACATGCCACTACCCTTACCTTCCTGTTTCAAAAGCATAAATATCAAGACAGTGCACAGTTCCTCAAATGACCAGCACATCATATTATCCACATTAAATCTGTATCATGTAGAGCTAAGCTATTTAATCGATTATGCAATTAAATCAGCACAATGTTGGTCAATTCAATTCATTCTTACTAGATAAATCAACATTGATTCAGAATTGATTTACACTATAAATTTCAATTATATAAGTAAACATACGCACATTATATGATGGAAAATCTATTAAAATATAGCACAACTTCTGGAGAGAATATGAGATTAATACTTTTTCTTTTTCTTTGAATTTTATGGGCTGCTGGTACAATACTGTCACCTACTGGCCTGGAGTGTGGAGTAGAAAAGTGGCAGGAAAAACATTCAAAACAGACATTTAAACAATTATATATTATGATTTATTTTATGATTTTATATACTTTTATATATTTTATATATATATATATACTTCAAAAACTGTAAGAAATATAATAAGCTGCTTGAACTAAAATAGACAGTACACTTTAGTGCTAAATGGCTTTAGAAAATGGCTTGAAAAAGTTCACCTGTGATTCACAGCTTTAGTATCTTCTGTCCATAACCTTAGGGTCTCACTGTAAAGCAAGTTGCTCATGTTGCATGTGGGTGTGTAGCACTAAATGTGTTTTGTTTATTTATTTATATGGTACTAGCTCAGTTGACTTAATAGTGTAGTTATTATGCATATCATTGTATATATTTGAACCTCTTCATTCAGTAGAAAAAATGGACTAAGCTTTCTTCAAGAGCCTTAAAGGAGACTCTTGTAGATACTCCAATACAGTCACCACTGCCTTGTCCTGTTGGGCGCCTCTGGTGTGAGGCAGATAAGATACGTTCCTCGATACCACGTTAGCAATCCCATACATTAAAGATACAGAACCAGTCAAAAGCAGAACCCAGGAAAGCAAGACCAAAACTTACCTCTACTGCAGTGGAGAAGTTCAGAGTTACCAGCCTCAGAAATCACCAATTAACAAACTCAGATTAGAGCCCTTATGAAGGATTTACAGAGTATAAGTAGCAGACACATCTTAATAAAAAATCAGGGAAGACATGGAATTAGAAGGCATGTCCAAACTTTTGACTGGTAGTGTACATATTCAGCAACTACCAGTGTGATACAATACGATTCACACCTCAATCACATTCAATGCAACACAATGTGATTGGACAACACAAAGGAATAACGCTATGCAATTCAATGCGTTTGATAATATACTAATCAAATAAAATCAAAACCTTCCACAAACTGGCTTCTTTTCCCCAACTTCTATCAAAGTTTACAGTACTGTAAACTTTTAATAGACCAGGCTCAGAAAATTAAGGACGCTCAAGGTTAAAGGCAGGTAGGCGAACTCACCAGTGAGATGCAGAAAGCAATTTCTATATTATGAGCAATGAAAGGTGGAGGAGGTTTTCATACTCTGTAACACTGTAAGGCTGGATGTGTCAGTTATCACCTTTGAACGAGTGGAGCTGCTACCCTGCGGCACATGGAATAAACTCACAAAACTGTGCTTGCCACTCTCGATGGTGGTAGGTGGAGATGAATCCAAACCCGGATGTTGGGGCACTGGCACACAGTGTTGCCTCTTCAGGTGAGTTGTAAGCTTAGTTGTACTGCCTGTCAGTGACAGCAGGGCACATTTTGCAAATTCCATCTGACTTCTCAAGCTTCCCTTTTCTTTTGTAAAACCAGGAGTTTGTTTTATAGTTCAAAGGGTGAGCATTTACACTCAGACTCTACCATATTTATGTGTGTGCATACTAAGTGCACATTCAAGTGAAATAAGTCTAATTTAGAAGGAATAAAAATATCTAAGTATTACATTATTGGTTCGATTACGTTTCTAAATAAATAAATAAAACATCAAATTATGAAATAGATCAGACTTTATTGATGCAAACATATAATAAATAATGGATTTTGACTTCTTTCCAAAAATGAATAAATTCACAGCGGCTCTCCTGATGCGCTCTCATTTATGCATCGATATGAATCAGGATTTCTGATTTCCTGTCCCTTCTGTCTTGGCATTTCTGTTTCCTATAACCCCTTCAATTGTGTGGCAGGATGTAAATGAACCAATATACGACTATATCCTCATTGTTATTCGGGCCCTGTGAACGCATACCAGCGTACAACACCAAACAACAAAAGGGTTTACTTTGAAATTATATGAGACCGCACTTTGCATTTATATTCCAATTTTTTTCCTTTTATTACTCCTGATGTGCCTTTCCTCAACTGACAAACTCCTTCATGTCAGTGTAAAATAGGCTAAATCAGGAAGACACCACTTTTGCTGCTGAGCCCATTCTTGTTTTATCTCTGCATAACCAGCCCTTCAGCCTCATACTCATAGCTCAATGCGTAGGACGTGAATGTAATATCTGTGATATTCCCTCTCTCTTCCTTTCACCGGAATACACGCTGAATATTCAGCGGATGTGCGCTTTGCCTTCACACACACATACAGGCATGCATACAAGTGGGATTTGAATGGATATTTTTGTTCGTGCTTTTGCAGTATTAAAGATTAAAGAGACTTGCCGCTCTCCCTGTCTTGTCATCCACGCCACCGCTCTTGTTGGCTCAGAATCTATATTTAGAGCAGGCCGCCAGTGGAGCGTGTATTAACAAGGTCAACCAGGATCTGGGTTACTTTTCTCAGCCCTGATGTGAAGCCCATGGCCACTTATGTGGTCATGTGGTTATGTGGGTCACTGTAAAAGACAGGGACTATGACAGTGTCAGGGGAGTGTGTTAGGTTTGACAGGAGTGTTTTATTCTTGTGTGTTTGGGCAGACCGTTCTGCTCATTTTGATTTTACAGGGACTAAATAGTAAAGACAGATAAGTGTGTCTGGTTAAAAGAGCAATCTCTATAGATGAGGTGAGGAACAGGAAATAAAAGGTGGCGAGACCAAGAGCTATTAATACAGCCACTTAGTAGTAAACAGGATGCCCAGGGCTGTAATGAACTAACTTAACTACATTCACACTAGAAAGTTGCTTATGGGTGTTATCAAATTAGGGCCCAAGGATCATTTCTGAGAACACTTGTCCCCAAAGTCTAGTTAATTTTGATCAGTGAGAACACAAGGAACCGTGACCTGGGTCCGCATGAAGAGGGGGTCTCAGGTACTGTACAGCGTATCCGGGCACGGATCAAAACAGATAGGGAAACCAATCGTACCTGAGAGCGGAAGTTAATCGCTGTAAAATCTTCATGTGTCCGTGGCACGAGCCAATCCCTTGCTCTGACTTACACAGGCATAACTGATAAAGTAGGAAGGCATGTGAGATTCTCACTCTTTAATGACATTTTTTTTTTTAATGTCATTAATGTTACGCATAGCGAGAAGGTTAACTTCCTTATTCTGTTCTTCTTGTGCTTAATAGTGGCACACAAACCAACCAAGTAGATGCATACTGCCTCCTGCTGTATCGGAGAGTGTAAATACGCAAGTGTACCCGAGAACAGAGAACAATTTTATTATTTTTTTTATTTAGATGAGATTTGCATTAGATTTGTTGGAAGATTATCAAAGCAGGCAAACTGTATTAACTGCATACACTCACCAAAGGCACCAAAGACCGCTGTATGATCTTTCTATGCAAAACGCTGAGATCTGATAAACTGTCAGACACACAATAGGACAGTTTTTTTATTTATTTATTTTTTAATTGAGAACATCTTAGGTCAGATGTCCTGTGCCGTTTCTTTGTTTGCAACAAAACCTACTTGTTGCAGTGTGAATGTAGGATTCCTGTAATTACTGACACACAGTCTAACTCATCATATAGAACTCACAAATGCTTTCTTTTTCTTTGAATTGCTCATGATGAGCACACACATGATGAGAATACATGTTAAAGCTGAGTATGTTCTGACAGTGTTTGTGGTTATGATGACAGCTCAGTAGAGGCAGGCATTCTTTCTACTTTTTGATCAGAGGCCATGTTAAAATGTGGCTGGTCGTCATTTATTCTCTGTGGTAGAATATGTGATAGAATATGACCCGATCCTATCTTACATTCCTGCTCTGAGCTACAAATAAATACAGGACCATGCCTTTTTACCTTCTTTCCCACTGCTTTGCTTTAGAGCATTTTCCTGTCGGTAATCCAGGGCCCAGATCATCTTTGTGAACAATTGGCTCAGGTCAAATTAAGCATCATGATAACAACCAGAAGGTTTATTACCTTCAAAGTGATCTTTAACACATCAATATGCCATTTTGCACTTTGAGTTAACTTCTTTGTATAACGAATAATGTCTTCGGTATGTACTAAGTCCTCATTTTCTTTTTATCATTCCCTCTCCAGGCCTGTCACAGCTACCACAACTTCTCGTCCAACTTCTGCTGCACCAAAATCAGCTTCCGCTGCCACATCCAAGACACCAACAACTTCATCAAAGACCACTCCTTCTGCAGCAAAAACAACCCCCTCCAGTGCTAAACCATCACCTGCAAAATCTCCTTCTGCTAGTCGAGCTCCAGCCACATCCACAAAGACCCCTACACCTGCCAAGAAAGGTAGATCTAAAAAAAAAATTATTAATTATTTATATAACCTTAAAGGAAAGCATTTTTATTCTTAAATGTTTGCCATGCCTTTTTTACATTTTCTGTATGGATCAGACAAGTTAAATTATTTGAGATTATAGTCAGGTATATTATCTGAAAATGTAACATGTAGTGGGTTCAGTTCTATCTATTGTAAGGAAAAATAAGTTAATATAAAACTATACATGATAAACCTTTAAACATTTACCAGTTATCGTATTCATTAAAATAGATCAAAACCTTTAGTAACAAAACATTTATTTGCTGTGGTCAGCTTTTTTACATGATTTTATGTTAAATAGCATTCAGTGTTTTCTTCATTCAATATTCATTCCAAATATTCACAAATACATTAACAAATACTGAGAACATTCTTCCTGCTTATGTGTTTAGATGCAAGCAAGCCAGCCACTCCAGCAGCCAAGAAGTCAACTGCCTCCCCTCTCACTCGCCCTGCTTCAACCAAGACCAGCAAGCCTGACACCATGAAGGGCTCAACGCCAGCCAAATCAGAGTCTGTCTCCAAGAAATCTTCTACCCCCAGCAAGCCAGCAGTGGAAGCCAAGACGAGCAAGCCTAAGGAGAGCAAACCAACTCCATCAAAGGAAATTAATGCCACTTTGAAAACATCTAGCACTAAGAACAGCACAGCCAAGGCAGCCAGTCCTAAGAAGGTAGTGGGTAGCAGCACTCCCATGCCAGTTAAACGTGGCCCCAAAGCTGCACTTAAAGAGGCAGGCAAAGAGGAAATATCTCCTGCTGTTGCAGTCGAAGCTGTGGCTGTTGCTGCTGCTGCTGCCACAGCTGCTGGTGCCTTTATTACAGTGACAGACAAGGAATCTGAAGTCAAGTCTGAACTACTGCCTGAAGTTGCACCTGAAGTCAAGCTCGAAAGTTCACCTGAAACAAAGCTCGAAGTTGCACCTGAACCCAAGCTTGAAGATGCACCTGAACCCAAAATTGAAGCAGCACCTGAGCCCAATTTCGAAAATGAACCTAAGCCTTCTTCACCACTTCCATTGGAAACTGAATCTCAACTTGCACCAGAAAACAAGTTTGAACATCTGCCTGAAACTATATCTGAACTCTTACAAGAAACCAAGACTGAACTTGAACCTGAACCCAAATCAGAGTTTATGGAACCAGAGTCAGAATTTACATCAGAAACTATGTCTGAACTCGTGCTTGAAACCAAGACTATACTTGCATCTGAACCCAGAACAGACATCATGTTGCAAGGTGAGTCTGAATATGTGCCTGAAACTATGTCTGAACCCTTCCTTGAAACCACACCTGCAGTTGTACCTGAACCCGAATCAGAACTCCCATTAGAAAGTGAACCAGAACACACACCTGAATACCTGCTTGAAACCAAGCATGCAATTGTACCTGAACCTGAATCAGAACTCCCATTAGAAAATGAACCAGAACACACACCTGAACATCTGCTTGAAACCAAGCCTGGAGTTGTACCTAAACCCGAATCAGAACTGACATTAGAAAGTGAACATCAATATACATTAGAACACCTGCTTGAAACCAAGCATGAATTTGCACCTGAATCCCAATCAGAACTCCCATTAGAATATGAACCTGAACATACAACCGAACTCCTGCTTGAAACCAAGCCCGCAATTGTACCTGAACCGGAACCACAACTCTCATTAGAAAGTGAACCTGACCAAACACCTGAACACCTGCTTGAAACCAAGCTTGCAATTGTACCTGATCCTGAATCAGAACTCCCATTAGAAAATGAACCTGAATATATGTCAGAACACCTGCATGAAACAAAGCATGAATTTACACCTGAACCCCAATCAGTGGAAACTGAGTCTGAATTCCTGCTTGAAACAAAGTCTGAGTTTTCCTCTGTCCCTGAATCCAAGCCTGAACTCCTGCTGGAAACACAATCTGAAATTACCCCTGAACCTAAATATGAACTCCTGTTGCAAACAGAGCCTGACATTTTCCCTGAACCCGAGTCCCAACTCTCATTTAAAGCGCAGCCTGAAACTTTGCCCGAAATAGCCTCAGAACCCACAGTTGAATTTTTGATTGCTGCTGCAGTTCAGGACATTGAAGCAGACACTGAGGATATTACATCACATACAGAAGAAGAAACAACTGAAGAGGTGGTGCCACAGTTGGCTGATCAGCTGGATCAAGTCAGTCTTGAGCAAACAAATGCTCCTTCTACTCTCGGAACAACAGTCATGTCACCACCGTCCTCCCCTACTGCAGAATCTCCTGTCCATTTGGAATTCCACAAATCTGTCCCATTGAAAGATATGTATGCTGCCAGTAATCCCTGGGCGCAGAATCAACCCATGTTTTCAAGTGACATTACAATAGAAAATCTGGAGCAAGAGGAGGAAGAAGATCTCATGGCTACCACTGAGTCTGCACCAGAGGAGGCATTGGATGTAGAGAAAACTTTTAGTCTTGGAGTGGAGCCTGACCTGTTGAGTAGCTCTCATGTTGAGCATTTCAGCAGTGTGTCTCCTATTTCTCCTGGTATGGAGAAGGAGGAGGCAGTGGAAAAGGCAGAGGAAGAAATCAATGAGGATGACCATGTTGAGGAGGAAGAGGAAGAAGAAGAGCAGCAGCAGGAGAGTGACAGTGTAAAGGTTCAAACAGTGCTCGAAACACAGAAAGTGGGTGATTTTATGTTTGGTTTATCAGAATTTGGCAGCTCCAGCAGTGGCACAATGCAGTGTGGTGATTTTGAAAGGATTATGCAGCAGGGGCAAGATGAAGCAACCTCACAATTCCAAATGGAAAGTCATCATGGCGATGAAGATGGAGAGGCGTTCTCCGTAAAAAATGTGGAAATGGAACAGCCATTTATGGGACCCCCTGGGGTTAAATCTTTTTCGGATGAAGAGGACGAGGAGGACGAAGAGGAGGAGGATGAGCAGGAAAAGGAAGATATGGACATTGGTCCAGAGCATATTCACAAGGACCACGCGGAGTTTGGCGATGAGCAAGATGGTAATCAGCAGCACCTCAAATCTGAAGAAGAGGAAGAGCATGAGGATGAAGATGTTGAGATGGTTAGTGAAGGCCAGATGGAGAGTGGAAGCAAGATTGTTGGAAATGTTGATGAGGATGACTTTGAGGAAGGATATTTAGATAATTTGAACCGCACAGCTCCAGCTCCTTCAATACCCATGACTGCAGCCTGGGGCCCATCCAACCCCTTTGCAGACACTTGGGCTCAGCCAACCTCAATCAACATAACATCCAGTCCCTTAGACATTAAAACAGCTGGTCCTGAGACTCCCACAAAGTCACCTGCTGAAGCCTGGCTGGAGAAGCCACTAGGGCATTTGACAGAACCACACCATGAGGTCCGTGAAGAGATGGAGAGCTCAGTTCCAGTGGATGGCGTTAATCTGTGTGCACCTCCAATTGGTATGTCCCAGTCGAGCACCCTTAGTGGAACGGCCCTGGCAGCCCACAGCAGCAGTGAGACCAGCACACCTGAAGAACTGCGTGACTACGACAGCAGTTCAGGTGTGGAATCACGCTCAGACAAGCAACAGACTCCTGTCCCCACTGCCCAGCCTGACCAGGATCAGGACCTTGGGATTCACCTAGAGCGTGGGGATGGGGAGGAAGAAGAGGCAGAGACTCTGCCTGCGGATGAGATCCTGGGTGATGCTCCAACCGCACCAGCATCTGTTCCTTCATCCCCTACTACTTCCGGGGATGAGGCAAGTGATACTGAAGGAGAGATGCAAATTAATGAGCCTGATGCTCCAATTGATGACACTGCAGCCTTAGATAGTCCTACTGCCTCCCGAAATCTGCCTGCCTTAGAGGAAGATGAGGAGGCCACCGACATGCAGGCCGGAGAGGAAGATGGTGGGACCCCGCAGTCTGCCAACTCTGTAGCTTCCTATGGCTTTGACTGCTCAGTATCCAACTCCAATGCCCATTCTACTGCCGAGAGCTGTGGTAAGAGCCCTGGGATTTTTTCTCTAGAGAATGAAGACCAGCTTCCGGAAGAGGCAAAGGATCCCTCGCTTATTAAGGAGCTGACCTTGCCTGCGGCGGCCGCTCAAGCCGAGGATCTACTGGGCTGTCCTGTTGACCTGCTACCCCTTGGCCAGCAAGGAGAGTCACACGCCAATGCTGATGAGCAGTACCTGCTGTGTGGGAAGACAGGAGCCAGCGCTCTTGAGGAGTCCGACCCCGAGTCTCCTATGCATCTGTCTCCTCAGCACGGGGACAGCACTGATGGGCAGCCACCTTACTATTCTACCATATGTGATAACACTGATAGCTTTCTCGCAGGTAATGTATAAAGCCCCTGAATGAAATGCACCTTTTTCCCGCATCCTTCCCAAGACAGCACCCTCTCTTCCTTTTTGTTTGTTTTCTTACCAGTCCAGGCGATGGTGTAATGAAATGGGGGACATAGGGGGTCGGACTGTAGGTTTATCAGTGCTGCTTTCTCTTTCTTACTACTATTATAGTCATGGTTATGATTGTATGGCTTAAATTCCTGTATGTACAATAGCTATTCTCATTTTCTATTAGAATGTACTATTGAATAACACTGCATACTACAGCACCCCTGAACTTGGATTGATAGACTGAACTGTTGTGAAGTCCTTTAACAAAAAACAAAACAAACAAAAAAAATACAGAAAAAGGATCACATTGGATGGACTCTATCTATGTTTGTATTTATCCTACTGTTTTTACCGAACAAATGTCAAATGTTTTTTTTTTTTTTTTTTTATACCTGTTTTCAATTGTTTATTTTTGTTAAGTTCCCAGTCTTCTCTTGCACTGTAGACGTACCCTTACATCTTTTTTTAACTCGTTTCTGTGTCAGAATTAACTGTTTTAGCACTAACTAAGGATAGATCTTCTTCCAGAGGCCTCGCACTTTGGGTTTTTTCAATGTAGGGAATTGTTGGAATGTTAGATGGCAAGCAATGTTGTTACGTTTTTTTTTTTTATCTCCTAGTTAAAAGAAAATTTCCAGCACATTTTTGTGAAGGATAACTTATAAGTCACATACCACAGCTTTTTAAGTACTCAGCAGTGATCTGGTTGTATTGATTTGCAGTAGCTGGACATTTTTACTTTGGCTCAAATATGCTTCAATGTGGTGGGGAAAAATGTCACTTGCGTTTAAAGAAAAAAAGACACTTGAATGTGGGTGGCGACTATTGAACATTTGGATTGGAAATTGCATGTACAACTAATTGCGTTACTGTAATACTGTTCAAGACCTGTTATGTCAGGATAATCACAATAATAATAATAACGGTTCAAGCTAATTAAACAGTTTTTCAAAATTCCATTAAACATCATTTCAAGGCCATCTGTTCCCGTTTCTTATTACCCGCATGGTGATTAAAAAATATACATATATAGCTATGTATGTTATCCTTACATTTGGGAGTTTAGGTGTCCATTGAGACATCTATCCCATTGGTGCAGTTTCATGGAGTCTGACTGGGAACAGGAATGGTGTTACTTCCTAATGGAATTTTGATGAAATGACAGCCCTGTTGTTCACACCCATCATCTCGAGCATGATTTAAAATGATATTCCTCCCTGATAGAAGAGTCTACACAGTCAGCAACATACAAATGAACTCTCGTTCCTGGTTGGCATGTCTGTCTACTGATCCTTAAGGAATGTTATCTGTAGATTTTCAAATAAGGCTACACACAGTCCAGCATTAGCCTGAATGCATATTCTCTTTGCCTCTTGGTAATGATTTTGAGGTTTCATTGTTTTCTGCCATCTCTGTTTTGCTTCCTTTCATTCATTTTCTCCATAAAAGATCTCCACACCAGTCTGCTTGCTTTATTGTCTTACCCTTCACACATGTCCTCTACAGCTGTATTACCCTCCACTTTGTTGTCATACCCACAACACTTTGTCATTTCACATCTATCTTGTAGCACAACCAATTGACAAATGCTGGGGCTTGTTGCCTCCAGTGTCAAAAAAAAAAAAAAAAGTTTTAACAGCTCAACCTTTGACTGCTACAAAACCCTGACACTGGAGACTCCTTTCATAGATGCTAAATACATGAATCCTTAGACAACTTGGTCATATCAAAGATCTATTTATGTGCCATGAATGCTCTAGAAATACAAATACAAACTTACTAAACAAATTACAATACAAACCACAACTTACAAGCTACTTAATCTGTGATTTGCAGTTGCACTGCTGTCAGAGTTACAGCTATATACATTGCTGTGGTATATAGATAAAATGTATTTTTGAGGGCTTTTTCCTGAACTAGCAAAATAAAGGAAGCGCCAGTTTGTCTGCAAGTAGATTCGTTTTAGAGCAGATCCTTCAAGGACCTGTATGTTCTCTTAAAATAGCAAGGTTTTATGTTTATTAGTTTAAATCTGATGCCGTGTAATTCTTTTCCAGAGAAGTTGTTACTGGCTGCCTGTCATATTAGTAATTTAGTTTGCTGAGAAAAGCTTCTGATAAAAGCCTTGAGGCTGGCATTTGGAAAGTTTTCTGATCTGATTTTGCTTTCTGTATTGGATTAAATTCCTGAAATAGAAATTAATAGTTAGCTTTCAGGAGACATTACAGGATAACTGGATAACTGCTTGAATATTAGGCAATGTATAAAGAAATATGGGTCAAAATATTTTAATGTCAATACTGTAGATGTTACATATTTACAGTTACTTGCAAATGTTTCTATTTGGTGAAGGTTAGCTTGCATATACTTGACCATGATGAGACCATTGAGTATGAGACTAATAGACTAAGAAATCATGGTTTTGACCTGTGGATTTATTTATGCTTGACCATATTTTTCTCTCCATGGTCTGAATGACACTTTCATTTATTATTTTTCATTCCTATCCCACTGTTCACCCCCTCTCTGTTATTTGATCCTCTATCAGTAACCAATATTGCAAGTGCTCTTGACTGTTCCACAGGGAACAATAACTTTACTCTACCAAGTTGTCAGGAAGTGAAATATAGCAACCTGCCATCGTTTTCTCCAGAGGTCAACAGCAAACACTACTCCACTCTGGTGCAGAATGCATATCGGCATTATAAGCATCTTATACCTCAGCCTCAGCAGCAGAAACAGCCCACTAACTGGGTGGTAGAACTTATCAGGCTTCCTGCTGCTTGTTTGCCACAAGCCCCACAAGTGTGCCAGCTGAAACGCCTAGAGCAGCACCAGCTCTATCTCCGCCACATTCTGCAGCGACAGGAGCAAGAAAGAAAGCAGCGTCTATGGCTGGAGGGAGAGAGGCAGCGACAGGCGCTCCATAAGCAGCTTGAGAGGCAACAAACGCTACGGCAGTGGCAGAAGCAAGAAAGGCAGAGAATAGAACGGCAGAAGCAGTTGGAGAGGCAACGTCAGGAGCTGTTGCAGTTTCAGCTTCATGAGGAGCGCAGGCAGCAGCGGCAGCTCCTGCAGTGGCAGCTTGAGCTAGAGCAGCGGCTTAAAAGGCAGCAAAAAGTCCAGTCAACCAAGCGGATTTCCCCCTCATGTGGACTCTGTACCATCTATGAAGCCATGGAGATCAGCGAGGACGAAGATACCGAGAAGACTAATGCCTTGTTGAGAAAAGAGTTCAGAGGACAGGAGAAACCCTCAAAGCTACCTATGCACCTAAGAAATCGTCATACTTACCAGTTACCTCAGTACGAGCGCAACTGGAATGCCAAGATGGATGTGGTCCAGAAACTGATTGACCAGGCTTTACTGCTTGAAGGTGAGAATGGATGCCCACCACTGCTTTACCTGCCTGGGCAAGGAGGGGGCACCCTAAGCCCTTTGGAAAGTAGCTCCTGGCCCCAGATCCTGCATCAACTTAACCATAAGTCAGCCACCATAACCTCTGTCAGTAGCTTCTCCCCGACATGGGGAAGCTCCCCACATGGTGATTGGACCATTGTCGAGCTTGAGACGTACCACTGAGAAACTGGATAAGACCTCGACTGAAAAGCATATCAATATAGATCTTTCAAGTTTGTCTTTGTGCATACTTCTCACACAGTCTCAATATATTTATAGTAAGTTATTTTTTCAAATAGTGCAAATGTGTTATATGATTATGACCATGGCTATAGATAATCTCCCATCATTCTCATGTATCAGTAGTAAAGGACCATGACAGGACAATGGTGGAGCTAAAATAATTTGAATGGAATTTGTCAGCATTTACATGTTAGTGTATATAATGAAGCTAAAACTGGATCAGGTACAGGAGTGGTAAACAACTCAGTGTCACTGAAAAAAAAAGAAAGAAAGAAAAAAAGGAATCTAGCTAAGCTAATGGTTGAGCTAACCGGTTTATTTGGACCTAAAACTGGCAAGATGTATGATATTATTAAAAAACTAATCTGAAAATTCAGAAGTTGTGTAATGTTTTAAGCATGTCTTTTCATCAACATCTTCTGATGTATAAGACTCCGGAATTTAACATGCACATAATAAACCTGTGTAGAGAAATTCAGAAAAACATTTTTCTGTATGCGAATAACCCGTGGTATCTGGTTGTGTTGTTCCGTTCTTACAAAGGGCATCTATTTTGAAAAACTGCAGTATCACTATATATATTATTTTTACTGTTACAGTCATGGTTTAACTTGATCATTGGTATTGTAAGACCTTTGAGTCTATTGAGCCTATTTTACTCAGTTAGTAAGAAATGAAACATGCACACTGGAGTCGTATGAGCACTTCAGACACAGTGACTGCGCTAATGATTATGGGTGAACACAACAAGATGCTATGGATGCATCCTCTCTCTCTCTCTTTCTTTAGAAAAGAGGGATTTCTGTTCTGTGTCCTTTCCCGACATTCCACAACCATTACCTCATTTCCTGGGTCCTTTTGCCTCAATAGGTTTCCCGGGGTTACCGATGATGTCATGGCAACAGCCTGAAAGACACAAGAGATGGAAACAAAGGCACTGAAAGAGAGAATGGATTGAAGACTAGGGGCTGATCCCAAATCAGTCTGTACACCCCAAAAGCCTTCAGTTAGGTCAGAGTAGGTTGAGTAGGTACTGACCACATTTACTCATTAGTTTACTTTTTGGACTCCTGATTAAACTGTTTTCTTAAGTCTTCTGGGTTCAAGTTTGAAGAGTTTAAGTAAAAATAAAACATTTCCCATGTGGTTGTGTGAGGAACGTTTGATCACATTAAACGTGAAGGTGCGTTTCAAAATGTCTTGTAAATTCAAGTGAACTACAGTAATGCGACGTCATGTGAATAACATGAAAAATAAAAGGAGGTGCTCTACATATGCCTATTTCACTTATGTTATAGCAGCTCACAACCTCTTTTTTATTCTCTCTCATGAAGTTAGAACAAACTAATAAAAAACTTCCTGTCATATTGTCATATTGCAGAGAAACAACACTGTGTCTCGATTCAGAAAATAAAGCATTAACACATGATACTCTTTCAATTAATGTTAAATAAATGTCTCCTTTTATCAGATCATCAGATTTATTTTATGTGGAGATTGTGCACCATTCAATTCCCAATTTAACACAAAATAATTATTTGATAGGAATTTCAGTCTATTTCCCGATTTGCTTTGCAAAGTTATGGAAGGAAGGATAAAGTCAGTTAATTTACCACAAACTCATCTTTTTTGTGTGTAGTATATGTTAAAATGAGACAGATATAATTTTTAGTTTTGCTCAGTTTATAGATTTTAGTGATTTCTTTGTTCTGATGGTTCCTTTTTTCAAGCTGCAACACAAAGACACCAAGCCCTTTTTCAGTATTTCCTGCTACAGTCATGACACCTACAGGCTGAACAGGGTAATGACATTAAATCACTGAGCTCAGGTGTGCAGGTAAGCCCATAGATTCCCAATCCTGGTCGTGGAGTACTCTTTTCTTGTACATGTACGTGTTCGTCCATTTTAAGCCTGTTAATTTGTTGATTGGTTAAATTGTGTATGTGAACGCTCAAATGCATAAAACAGGATGGTTCTCTGCGAACCAGAAATGAGATCCATTGCCCACATGGCATGTGCTGTTTTAGCATATCCTTCCCCACACCATTTCCACTTAGTTGAATATCTTTCACTACTGTAATGTATCACAGTATCCAACCCTGCTCTGCTTTTTGTTCTTTTTCCTGCTCTATCCGGGACAAGGGTTTGTTGACCTGCTTGGAGCAAACACTTTGGTATAGACTTAAGGAAAAAAGGGATCCAGAAATCATTCAAATTTTGAACGCTTTAAAAAACTAAAGATGAAGCAGGTGTCATGGTGGTCTAGTGGTTAGCACTGCAGCCTCGACCTCCAGGTTCAAGGATTCAATTAATTCCTTGGTGTCTGTGTGTATGTAGTTTGCATGTTCTCCCTTTGCTTTGTGGGTTTCCTCAGGGTGCTCTGGTTTCCTCTCACAGTCCAAAGACATTTATATTAGGCTAATTACATTCCCAATTTGCCCGCAGAGTGTGCGCCCTGAAATGGATTGACACCTTGTCCCGTATGTACCCAACCTCGTGCCCAAAGTCTACTGGGATAGGTTCCAGGGACTCGAGACCCTGTACAGGATAAGCAGTATAGAAGATTAATGAATAAAGGTGAAGCTGTTTTTGCAGTAGATACAAATATTAATGTAATCAGGCTAATGTAGTAATATACTCATTTTGATTTGCTACTAAAATTGAGCTTTGTTACTGCAGTCATCCTATGACAGGGAAAACAACTTAACCCACAGCACACCATATAGGAAACAAGAAACTGATAAATTCCCAATAAAATCACTTCACCTTAAACTCACTGCCAAGGTCAGGGGAGCTGTGGTATGCACTTCCTCTCACTTCCTGTGATAGAAAATCAGCAAGGGTGTGTTACAAGCAGCATGGGGATGCATTCTGTATTTAACATTAGAATGTATTCTCAGATGGTTTAGGCACTAATAATCCTATGCGCACAACATTTCTATACTATATGAATGTTTGGGTAGCCACTCAGAGTTACAGTATATTACACAGACGTGGATAATAACTTCACAGTACAGCCAATAGCAATGAAAAGAACATGTTTTTTTTTCTTCTCCTATACATGTTTAGATCCAGGTGAACTCTGTCTCTGTCTCTCTGACTATTTATTGATTGATTGATTGATTTTATTTGACAGACTGATATAGGGAATGGATGATTCTACAGTTTCTACTGGATATTTGAACTACTGATTTCTTTGAATTATATTATATCAATAATAGTTTAAAAAACCTATATACTATCATAATTTTTATATTATATGGTGACTAGATTTCATTACTTGAGTAATCACATCACTATACTGTAAATTATGAGCATAACTTGTGTAATACAGAGAAATAGTTCAATTTGACCTTTAGGTGGAGCTCTTGTTCAATCAATATTATATACACACACACACACACACACACACACACACAAATTGTACTCTACATGGACATTTCAGTTTTATTCATTCTGTGTAACACTTATCCTGTGTAGGCTGGCCTGGAGCCTTCACCTAAGGATAAATGGTGGAGGACATCCTAAATAAGATGCCAGCCCATTTCAGGGCACAGGTGCACACACACACACACACACACTTAGTTATACACTACAGGAAATTTGGAAATACCAGCCAGGATACAGTGCATGTCTGTGGACTGTGGGAGAAAACTGAAGTATCAGAAGGAAACACCCGAGACAAGTTCTGACCATGGAGATTCGTGCAGGTCCACAATCAAGGCCAGTGTGAGCAGCTACAACAGATATTCATATAATCCATGAAAAATCCATTTTAAATCAAATATTTTGGTGTAGTTATCTAGTACTCTTCTACTCTTACATGCTTGTTAAATGAGTCAAGGACACTGGGCTTGTATTAGAAGCTCTACAAGGTCACAGCCTGGATTGTTGTTATATACAGTATCTTTGCTCTGTCATGTTGGAGACAGTTGGACCACATACACTACCTAATACATATAAGCACTGCTCTTATATAAATATTATTCTATTAATAGCCAATTAATAGCAGGTTCAATATTATCATGTTTCTGGTATAACTTTCATAGGCAACCATGTGACCCCTGGGCTGGCCTCATTCCTCTTTAAATAAGGCTTGCCACCCCATTTCTCACCTGTAGTAGATCTATCAATCCTTTCATGTTACATTCAATTATTATTGTAGTCCAGTGCCGCCGCTCCCTATACGCAGAGTACGCAGAGTACGCAGTCTGCGTAGGGCACCAACTCCCAGGGGCAGTGGCGGACTGGCCATCTGGAGTACCGGGAGTTTTCCCAGTGGGCCGCTGGCCAGTGTGTTCCGGCCCAGTCAGTACGGAAATATATTTTAAAAAATGACGGAAACTCTAATATTGCATCTCTTTCCTACTCATATGAATGAGTGAGTCGATCGCATGGGCGCCGCCGACAAAGAGCGTGTTGTTGCGGGAGAGAGAGGTTGATTTACGACAGCTGTTTACGGGAGTGTAGTCC
>JAQMYJ010000021.1:2997294-3008856 GCA_030014305.1 Clarias laeviceps
TAAATTATACAATTTATTTATGTATTTACTTTTATTTGAATAAAGTTCTATTTTGGCCCCTATAGTAGGTGTTTTTTTTTTTTTTTTACTTCCGTAATATTTGGGGGAGGGGGAACAAAAGTAAATTTCTGCTTAGGGCACCCATTTGGCCAGCAGCGGCCCTAATTGTAGTGTTGCACATGGTTTAAACAAATTATTTGAATACTAATATTAATAAAGGAGGCACAGTGGCTTAGTGGCTAGCACTGTTCCCTTGCATCTCCATGGTCCGGGTCGATTCTTGCCTCAGATCTGTGTGCATAAAGTTAGCATGTTCTCCCTGTGCTTGGTGGATTTCCTCTGATTACTTTAGTTTGCTCTCAGAGTCCAAAGTCAGGCTAATTTCCCAACTGCCTATAGTGAGTGAATGCATGCGTGGGGTCCTACCACAGTCGTAAAATAGGAGTGAATACACCATTGTGTAGAGTAATCACTACTGGCATCTTGATTACAAATTTATTATTAGTTGTAGTAGTAGTCATAGTAGTTGTTGTTTTGTTTATTTATGTTTGTTTGTTCACCAATCAATCCAACCCCCCTTCCCCAAACCACCATGAATCAAATCATTCTGAGCATCTCTAAGATCAGCGGTCTGTCTGACTGAGTTGTGTTGAGTCCAATGCTGATTTCAATCAGGATTCTTACTAACACAGAGGTCACAGGGGGCCTGGAGCCTATCCCAGCAGACTTAGGGCATGAGATGGGGTAAATCCTGGATGGAATCCAATTTGGGAATGCGGTTTAGCCTAATCTGCATGTTTTTGGACTATGGGAGGAAACTGGATTACCCGGAAGAAACTCCGTATAAACAGATCCCAAGACGGGAATCAAACCCTTGACCATGGAAGTGTGAGGCCACAGTGCTAAACACTTTATTCTTGGCTTTAAAACCTGAAAACACAGAAGTTGTGATTGCTCACTGATTGACTTATCCTATTTTATTTTATTTTATTTTATGCTATTTTATTTTATACTATAATAATCTTTGAAATACTTTATTTTATACTATACTTACTAATATAACACTATATTTAATCTTACAATTGTATTATCGTATTATTATTTTAAAATTATTTTATTTGCAATCCTTTTTTTTAGTTTTTCTTTTATGTACTACGTAAAGTGTCCTCGGGTACTTGAAAGGCACTTATAAATAAAATGTATTATTATTATTATTATTATTAATATTTGATGACTTGTCAACTAAAATAAACAGCCACGTGTAAATTAAATGTGTTAATTGCACTATTAAGACAATGACAAAAGGTCTTGTTGACCTGATTATAATTTATATGTATAATACCCATGTATTGTATTGTATTATATTAGATTAGATTAGATTAGATTAGATTAGATTATACAGTACAGTAATAAGAGCTGTTAGATTAATTTAGTCTACAGTTTATAGTAGTGAAGTGTAGTATATATAGTATAGTGATTTATTTCCTACTGTAAATCGAACGATGTGCGCGAGAATCGGAACTGAATCATCCTGGTGAATCGATTCACCCGACTCGGAGTCGATTCTTCCTGAAATTGATTCTTTTTTTGGGATCGACTGCGAGTCCTAATGATCAGCGCGCGCGCGGAGAGTGCTCCAGTACAGCAGCAGTGTGTGCGCGTGTGTGAATCCTTTATTTCTCTTTAACTCTATGGAGAAATGAAGAGCTATACCAGAGGTGTTAGTTTTGTTTTCCCTCCTGTTTAGAAGGCTGGTGTGAGTGTGCGTAGCCATGGAGACCCTGGAGACCGGAGACCGTGACGCTTTAACCTGAGATCCTGTGTCCAGGCTTTCACATCCTTATTCTTTTTTGTTGTTGTTAATTAATTTATTAATTTATATATATGTTTTTTTTGCTGCTTTATCAGTCTTGTCAGAATGTCCTTTCTTTGAGCTTCCTTTCATGGTAACATGATACAGAAGGTAGTGTTTCACCTGCTCCTGGTCCAAGCAGGAGGACTCCATTAGTTACAAACCAGCTGAAATTGTTCAGTTCAGGACACCCGAGATGGCCAACCTCATGGACTCGACTCAGGTAAGTTAAATAGCAACATTTTTTATAAAGCACTTTCAGTTTCAGCACTGTTGCCTCACACCTCCAGAGTTCGGGTTCGATTCCCGTACCTTGGGTCTGTGTGCATGGAGTTTGTATGTTCTCCCTGTGCTTGGTGGGTTTCCTCTGGGTACTCCGGGTTCCTCCCACAGTCCAAAAAGAGGCTCACTGAAGTTCCCAAACTCCCCATATTTTGTGAATGAGCATGTGAATGTAATGGATTGGCACCTAATCTAGGGTGTACCCCGCTTCGTGCTGGGGTGAGAATAATTAATACAGTATAACAGTAATCTAGCTCTTTTCCCCTCAAGGTGGGTGTGGCTATACGCGTCACTCAGCAGAGCCAATCAACGCGGTAGTTTACAGTGTATAGACATAGTGTGTACACAGCATGGGTAACTCCAAAAAAAAAGGAGACTGTGAAAACTGAACCTGAATGGACAATGTTTATGCTTCCTGCAGGAAGTTTAAAACCAGTTTGTCTCATGTGTTCTGAATCTGTGTCGTTTATAGATAACAGTAATGTGAAGCGTCCCTATGAGAAAACCATGGGCCGTTAGAGCGAACATATCTGCAGAGTCCTTTCACATTCATTTACAGCCCAGCAGCATGCAAATGAAGATTCACTAAAGATTGGTTAAAGACTTATAAAGACTGCATATATAGGGACCTGAATCCTAACACAAACATGAAATTCAGACCTCGGCTCTAAGAAAATTTAATTGATTGGGCCTTATTAAATTTTAATTCAGTACCCCTGGTATAGAAGATGAGTGAGTGAGACTTAAGACTAAAGGGATAAAGATACCAAACTGTACCTTGATGCTGGAGTGGTGCCATACAGAGAGCCTCCCATGTACAAGTAGGTTGTATAGTAGTAGGACTATCACCACATGGTGAAACCGTCCTAGGTTACAGACACCCAGGGACAACATGATGCACTGGCAATGGCACTCCTGCAGTCACAAGCTTCTTTATTTCTGGACCTGTCCTTGGTTTTTTTACTCAACACCAGCATGGTTTATTTAAAGCAAAGTATAGTATATCTGAGACCTTGGTTTGTTTCCCAACCAAAGCTACTGGATGCAGTGTCAGTCCCAAGCATGGATAAAATTATAAGGTTGCCTTGATAAAACAGACAGGCTTGTAAGGTGGTCTAATATGGTGGTCCGCTGTGGAGACCCCTTGATGGAGCAACTGAAAGTACAGCTTTATTTTGCGTAAACTTTGACTCTTTGTCATGTTTGGTATTGTTATGGTTGTGTGCAAAATGCAAATAAGGGTGGCCTGTCAGGTGGACAAGAAATTGTACCTGAACAACAGGTTCATGAGTGTTCAGGTGTTCAGTCATTGGTCTCAGCAACATACCTACATCTAACACCACTTGTCCTGTGTCCCGAATTAGACTTATGTGTTATTCTAGATTACTTTGAAAAACTGTTTTAAAGCATTTTTAATTACTTTATTATTAATCAAGCTCAGATCATGCAGTGTATTTGACCTACAAGCACTTCCGATACCTACAAGCCATTTACTATAAAGTCATAAAATATTAGTATGAGACCATTCATACTGGAACAATAACTGCATTTGATATAAATTATAGTTGTCGCTATTTTCAGAGCTACTGTTCTAGAAAAGTATTCAAAATCAGCTGACCAATCAGAATAGAGACTTTGTTTAAGATGCTTGTCTGCTCCTTGAGAGTGACTGGCAGAGGTTTATAAGTCAATCTTAAAGAGCAGATGATGTACAGATTTGTGTTTTTCCCCCTGGTCATGGTTCATCGGAGGCATTAAACCTGCTGCGTAAAATCGATTTCCCTTCATCTAATCCGAGGAGGAGAAAAGTGCAGTACACAGTACTATAAGAAAGAAGGTCTTGGTCCACTCACGAAAATGTTGTGACAGTTATTGCTGGCTGTTCATCCAGTTACTGTGGGAAAGGTGAAGGTGGCATCCAAGGACAGTGTAATTATAATGTGACTATGTCTGGATGGCTTGAGTGTTTTTATGGCGGCTGATGAAGTGAGAAAAAATATGATGTTGTATTAATGACATCCAAACACATTAGTGCTCTGATAGATAGTTTGTAAAGTTCCAGCATTTATAATCTAAAGTGGTGTAAAGACACTGTCTGTCCAAAAAAGTTGCACACTCTAATATATTTTTTTGCTTTGATTACATCGTTCATTTGATGATGCATCGTTTTGATAAGCTTATGCAATGTCTCGACATTTATTTACATCCAGAGTTGCATTAATTTCTCTCCAAGATCTTGGATTAATCAAGGGAGAGTGAGACCATTGTGTAAAGCCTTCTCCCGCACGCCCCCAAAATTGTTAATGGGGTTAAGGTCTGGACTCTGTGGTGGCTAATCCATGTGTGAAAATGATGTCTCATGCTCCCTGAAATAGAAAAAATCTATTGATGGAAAAACCTGGTCATTCAGTTCATCAGTTGACCTCATTTTTTTCTGGGCACATAAGCATGCTGAGCCTAGCCCTGACCAACAGAAGCAACCCCAACTCATGACACTGCCTCCACAGCCTTGTACTGTAGGCTAGTAGACACTAGTGGACACTAGTAGACACTAGTAGACACTAGTAGACACTAGACCAATAGGCATAATGGGCGCATCGCTTCATCCACCTCGCATCATACCTCCAGGACCTGGTAATTCTGGACTCCTCAGATCACATGACCTTTTTCCATATCTCCACTGTTCATTATTTATGCTTTTTAGCAAATTGAACCCCTTTTTTCTGATTAGCCTCAAGTGTTTTTTTTTTCCTTCCCTTGAATTCTCTTCGTATTGTGCATGTGGAAATGCTCTTACTTTGACTATTAAACACAGCTGTGAGTTCTACTGTTGTTTTTTCACGATTTGATTTCACTAAGCTCATTCAGGATGTTGTTCTGACCACATTTCCTCCTCAAAGATGATGGTTTCAGAGAGTAGACGTACTAGTAGGCACAGGTAGATCTAGACATACTACAGACCTAATAGGGGCATCTTCAAGATCCATTGAAGCTTTAAAAATTTGAGCACCCCAGACTTGTAGGATGTCTTTCACACACAAACACTAAGGAATTGGGAATGACTGTTGTCTGGCTCACAGATTACATAAATCGTCTAAATAACTGAAAAAGTAACTAAATAACTGAGTACTTAAATGGTGGACCTAATGCGTTAGATTACGCGTTACATCAAAAAAGTAATCCAAGTACTCTAACGCGTTACAAAGTTACACCCAACACTGGTCTCAAGATAAGAACAGTGCAACAGTGAAAGTCATGAGTTATTTGCAATCCTATTTGTAACATTTTGGCTTTGAAAAGATATCTGACAGCACATCTGCCCATGTCTGTCTTTAAAAATTAATCACGAGCAAGAGTAATCAACAATTTCAAAGCATCAGGTTTGTCATCAATTTATATAATCAAGGACAGGGATTAGTGGAGTGATGAGTAGACCTGCTGTTCCTCAAACACAGTGCAGTTACACTGATTAATCTCTCCTGGTCTGTTGTTTAATCTGAGTTCAAATCAAGGTCAAATCCACAGGATGCTCATCTGCTTCATTATGTGCTTTTAAATCTAAAATACTGAATTCCTAGGAGTTTTATTTCCAAGGATTTTGTGTGCGTGTTGTCTTTTGCCTGTCTTTTTGCTTTTTGCAGTTTTGCCTATTGATCTCTGTTGGTCTGAATTCTTAATATATTTCGACTTTCATCAATGCACAGTGTATTCCCAGCCTGTATGTTTTAACCCTTTCTTCCAATATCATGATGCCTCACGTTCTTCAAGAAGAATTAAAGGATAACAAGAAAACACAGACTCGATTGTGTTTTGTTTACTAATTTATTGCAACTAGTAGCATCATAGTTTTGCAGCCCAGGGTCTTTGACTCTGTGCTACGGTAGCTTTAGTTCCAGCAAAGTCAACATTTTAAAAAGAGTTTAAGCTGAAACCTAGAAGATGATGCAACAACCAGTGGGGGTGCAGCATTGTCTACCTGCATTCAGGAAAGTAAAAGAGAGCAGAGAGAGCAGGAAAAGATACAAATACGGGACTGTTCTACAAACTGTATGATAGGGTAATGTACTAGAGATGCCACACCAGGGTCATCATGCATCCTTGAGGCAGCTCTCCAGAGCCAGCACTGGGAAATGTCAAGAATTCCTGTAATTCCTAGATTCCTCAAATTCATCAATTCCCACACAAACTCACAGTGAGAGCATGCTCGCTTTTCACAGTGTGATGTTGAGTCTGAGTGCTACAGTCCAATTGTCTTATCGAGGGTGGGGTATTCTGGGATTTACTCTGAAAGCTTCACTCTACATACTAACTTTCATCTCTACTTCTGATTGCTCTCTCTCTCTCTATCCTGCATTTTGCCCCCTTTCCATTCTATTTTATGCGCACACAAACACGTGGCATCTATAGTCTACTGCAAAGGAAGAGATCAAATGCACACTCTCTCTCCTCTCTGTCTCGCTCTCTTATTTTCCATCATTTTCTCCCTCTCATCCGGTCCCTCACTCTTTGTTTTCCTTCCCAGCCCTCATTTATTTTTCATGCCTCTCTCTCTTTCTTTCTCTCTCTCACTCTGTAAGAAGCCTGTCATTACCCACTCTGCACCTGCTCCATCTCATGCTCTCTTTCTGCTTTTTACTAAATGACTCTATATCGATCCAAGTGAAACATGCATGCCGTGTTTTTCTCAGAGTCTTCCCACCGTCTGCCCCTCAGCTCCAGGTTAAGTACGAACACCTCCTGCAACACTCATCCTGCCTGTGAGTGTTCACTCTTTCATTAACACTCACAGCTGTCATCACCGCCAGGGTCTAATCAGATAAGCCGGATCTAACATGTTATCTGTCTTGGACCACTCTTACTGCCACCAAAGGGTGATTTATTTTCCTTGCCTGGAGCATTCAAGATTTTTTGGTTGTTTATTTGTTTGTTTGTTGTTTTACAAACAGTAGGATGATCATAACTGAGGTGGGGGAAGTAAACAGGAAGTATTAAATAAATTATAAATGTATAGATTTATCAATGTATCCCTAATGGACTAACCAGTGGCAATGATGGTCAGCAAAAACTCGAGACAACATGAAGATGAAACCTTGAGAGGATCCAAAATGGAAACTTATAAACGGGATATTTGATAGTGTCGTTGTAAATAAATATATTCTATAACTGTGTACTAAATTGTCAAAAAGCAATTTGGAAATTATATACTTAGAAATTAATTTTAGTTAACACTTTATTGAGATTGGCAATGGACTGATAGAGACTTCAGTACAAATCGTCTCGGGTTACTTTGCTGTAACCCTGTTCCCTGAAAAAGCGGGAACGAGATGCTGCGTGAAAACGCTATGGGAACGAGAATACCAACGCTGCCGCACTGCAAGTGTCTGGACCCTCAGGGTTGTGTAGTGTGTGCACAATAGCCAAGGAGGTCTCAGACATAACTTTGGGATGCTAGGATGCTGAGTAGCATGGACATGCAAACTATAAAATCTGACAAATGTGTGCAGAGAGGACCAACCTGCCTCATCACGCACTTGCTGCAAGGGGACACCTCTTGCCAGTGCAATTGATGAGGCAATCCCCCTGGTCGAATGAGCCCTGAATCCTAGAGGCGAAGTGTGACCATGCGCCTCGTAGGCAGGGGCAATAGCATCTCTCACCCAATGTGACAATGTTTGTCTAGTGGCGGCCGCCCTTCGGCTGCGGCCCCCATAACATATAAGAACCTGCTCTGATTTACGCCACTGGCTAGCACGGTGGATGTACTGTAAATCTGAAGAGCACGAACTGGACACAGTAAGTGAAGTGAACAACTGGGGGGTAACTTCGAGAACAACTGGGGGCATAGTCGAGAATGGAACCTTCGGAAGATAGTTAGGGTGAGTACAAAAGAGGTGTCAACCAACCCTTCTGGCACAATAGCTAGATCCCAAGAAGGGACTCTGGATCTAGTGGGCGGCCTCAACTGTTTAGTTCCACGAATAAGCGGGCAACTAAGGGGTGCTTTCCACAGAAACCCCATCAGTCAGGACATGACAAGCCAAAATAGCGGCTACGTATGTTCTGAGAATACTAGGGCATAAGCCCGAGGTCAATTTTCTTGTAGAAACTCCAGCACTGAAACAATTTGGCAGTGGACTGGGTCTACATCTTTTACTGTGCACCAATTTTCAATACACTCCATTTGAGGGCATAAGTTCTTCTAGTGGAGGGAGTCCTAGCACTTAGTATAGTTGCAATCACACTGGCTGGAAGACCAGCCTCTCTTCACTGGTCCCCATCAGGGGCCAGACGTGAAGGTAGAAGATCTCGGGCCGGGGATGTAATGTCGTCCCCTGCGCCTGAGACAGAAGCTCCCTCCTCACAGGAGAGATATTAGATCTGAAGGCGCAAGCCTTGCTGACGAATCTTCGCCAGGACTCCCGAGAGCAGAGGACTGACTCTCGGGGTATGGTTTCCAAACCCCGTGTGTCACAGCTTGCCTGGACAGCAAGTCTGCTCCCATATTCATATGCCCTGGAATGTAAATTGTCCTGCGGGACAGAAACTTTTCCTGTGCCCCATAATATGTCGTAATTGAGAAGGAAAGAGAATGCTTTTGTGGCGTTGAGTCTCAATCCTAAGAATTGAAGTAAGCTAGGATGACATCTCGATGTCGAGGCGCTAGCTGCTAAGACTGAGCCAGAATCAGCCAGTCGTCTATGTAATTCAGGATACGGATGCCCTGGAATCATAGAGCCAGGGCTGCATCCGTACATTTTATATATGTGCGGGGTGACATGGCTAGGCCAAATGGAAGGACCTGATACTGGTAGGCTTCACCCCCGAAAGCGAACCTCAGGAACTTCCTGTGTTGTGGCAACCGAACACCTAACATTTCGCTGGAGACCGCTGCTCCCCGAAACACCAGTGGTGGCGGAGATTGAACCACGGCCTCCTGAGGGTGCCAGGAAGGAGTTTATATTTCTTATTGGAATTTTTACGCGCCCCTTCCCCGGGGGGAGACACCCTCATGGTCCTGGGCACGTAAGCCCTAGGATTCCTTTTTAGAGGAGATGATGCTCCTCAGGTCTGGCCTCCATGAGGCGGACTGCGAAGCGCGGCGAGTCCCGCCCCAATCTCTCCAAGGGGTGCTGGGCTCGCCACACTCTCTTTTTGTGCTTCACGCCTGGCGAGAACTGGACCTGGTCAGGACTGGGTGGCCGACAGTCCCGACCCCCATGCACAGCGGGGGAAAAACCTCACAAAGGCCTGCTCGTAGAGCTTTGCCTCCCGAAACTTAGTGGCGACGGTGTTTAAGGCCGGAAGGCGAGATGGAGGCATCAAGGAGGAAAGCGCGATCCCTGTCCTTGATGCCCGTGAGGTTAAGCCACAGCTGTCTCTCCGTGACGACCATGGCAGCCATAAAACAGCCGATAGCACGGGCCGTCTGCTTGGTGGCACGGGGAAATAAATTTGTGGCTCGGTGTAGTTCCGCAAACGCTGTGTCATCGATAGACCTGCCAGTGCTCAGATCTCCCAGTAGGTCAGCCTGGTATGCCTGCCAAGCCATGGTGTGCAGGTCAGCACCAGCCTGACCCGCTGCCTGAAAAAGCTTTTCCCACCAACAAAGATGTTAGTGTACACGGCTTGATGAGGAGTTTGGACTTTTTCAGACAGGATGAGCTCCCAAGAGAGAGATAGCCCGTAAAAGTCTCTTCAATCTGGGGCATAATCATATAGAACCGCGCTTTTCGCATCAGTGACATTCGAACAAATCAATGTCAATAGCAAAAAAACACGGGATGAATACGACTTATTCCCTGAATGAGTTAACTCGTCCTGAAGTTCACCAAAGATGGGGAGGGGCCATCGTTGAGGCCCCTCCTCCGGCCACCGGACAGAAACCTGTCGGCTATCTTTGAGCGTTTGGGGGATTTTTACTTGATTTGATTTTTACGGCGAATCGAGGTGTAAGCGTTCGACCGCGCGTGTTACCACCTCTAATAACAAATGAAAGTTTCCATCTCCGCGGAAGTGAGAGAGAAAGTTTCTTCCGCCCCTTCACAAGAAGCGCCAGAGCGCGCTTGAGAAGTGGACGGTAAAAGTTCATGATCCGGCGAGAGAGCGAGAGAAAAGGAAGATTCTGTCTCATGCACTTCCGCCAGATCTGCACGCAAGGAATGGGCCGCGGCTCGCGGTTTCATTTTTAAAAAGGCGAGTCGAGCGCGAAGGACTTTAATAGGGAGAAGATCACAATGCACACATGTTCCTTCAAGCCCGAGGATAGCGTGCTATTCCCCCAAACACTGAAACAGAAAGCGTGGAGATCGCCCTCAGCGAGATATCTTTTACCCGGAGGCAGCTCTCCTGTCTAACTCTGCCATCTTTCTGGTGAGTAATAAGTCAATTTCTATTTTCATTTTCTTTTTGCTTTGAAAAGTTCTTGCACACACGCACACACACAAAGCAGTCCTTGAAGACAAAAAGACCTGAGGATATTTCGGTTCATGCCTATTTATAACCTCCAGGTGCACCTAATCAACTGACGTCACCTGACCGAGGTTATATATGCCAAAATTTTTGCAGTGTTTGACACACATGCTTCAACAACCGGTCGCGTGAAGAGCGTTCCCATAGCATTTTCATGCAGCATCGAGTGTAGCTTTTGAAAGGGAACTGAAGAGTGGGTTAATAAAGGAAACATATGCAAATTTAAAGAAGTGTGTAGTAGGGCATGTGTGTGAACCACTCTTCCATAATCTGTCATCAGGGAAGAAATTGATCTGATAATCTGGTCATTCAGAACATTCAGGACGTCAGCTGACTTTTTTTGCCACATAACAAACGTTGCTGAGCCTAGACCTGAGCAACTGAAGCAACCCCAGATCATAACACTGCCTCCAAAGGCTTGTACAGTGGGCTATATGGGTATATTGTTTCATGTGCTTCCCTTCTTCCCTTGAAGTATCCGTCACTCTGGATAATGAGCTCCTTGAAGCTTTTCTTCTGAGTCCCATTCAGTGTGTTCTTAGATGTTTTCTTTGCTTGACACAGGCCAATAATTTGACCCATCTGAAAGAGAGATACAGGGGTTACATCTTTTGATATGATCGTTTAAGAAATGAGAATCTACTTACTGCACAGGTAGGGTTGTTGGAAGCTAAAATATATTAATTGTCCAATCAAAGGCTCTCAAATGGAAACCTATTTGTAAGGAAGTGGAAACCAGTAAGTAATTTTGCCAAATGACAAAATTTCAATATATACCCACATATTAAGTTTGCACTGTGCTGTACAAAATGTTAAAGGAAGTAAGAACATAGTTTAAGTGAATACAATGTGAGTACATACATACACACTTGTGATGCGCGGGTCGGGTATTTTTCCAACCCGCGGGTCCCGCTTTTATGAAATTATTTGACCCGCCCCAGCCCGCCCCGCACCACTGT
>JAQMYJ010000021.1:3048260-3069755 GCA_030014305.1 Clarias laeviceps
TGACTGTGGAGACCTTTTTTTGTTAAGTACAAAACTCCACATGTGTTCATTCATAGTTTTGATGCCTTCAGTGAGAACCTACCATGTAAATGGTCATGAAAATAAAGAAAACACATTGACAGATAGATGAGAAGGTGTGTCCAAACTTTTGGCTTCTACTGTATGTTGGAACTTACTATCAGTGACAAAAAACAAGCTTTTTAAAATGAGCTAGTTGTGTCACATGTGCCACACAGACGCACCACCATTTTCAAAATGATGTCATGGGTACGCACGTTTATAGACTGTCACATGACTGCACCAGGGTGTTAATCAGAGGTCATGTAGTCACTTTATGAGTCAAGGATAAAGCTGAATATGGAAGTTTCTAAAACATTTAAAAGGTTTGTCACTCCCGTGTCACTGAGAAACCACACAGCATAAACCGCTCTGTCCTGAAGATATCAAAAAACTTCAAGTTACAGCCTTATCTCTGACTTTTATAAAGCACGGACACTGGAGTCTCATTCCATACAAGTTAATGTTAATAAATGTCCCCTCATAGAAAAATTTATGGTGAAAAAAAAAAAAGAAGAAAATAGCTATTTTTCAATTTAATTCGCTTCATTATTAATATATTTAAATGATGTAGAGTATCTTTACACCGCACAATTCCCTGTTTAAGCTGTTACTATGGAAGCGATAAAGTATTAATGGAAACGTGCTACCTTGAGATCTGCAGAGGTAGAAAATAAATCGGCACCTTCTGACCAATCAGATTCAAGAATAAAACAGCTGGTATTTTCTAATTCCAGTGATAAAAACAGAATGAGTTAAGATTGCTTGAGGTTTATCAACATCAATGTGCTTAAATACCAAAAAAAAAAGGAAACAAAACATGATATAATGTTGTGGTTGTGTAGTCCTCCAGTAGTCCTTTCAGTATATGCCTAATATATACTGTATATAAAGCTATCTAAAATAACGCTTAAGTCAAATGTGAATAAAGTCAAATGTGAAATGAGAAATCTGGAGATGACGCCGCCCCACTAGATGACTGTTATTTGCAGTTCATTTTCTCAGACAGAGAGATAAGGAGGTCGTCAGGCTTGTCCCACACCATGTCCCTCTTCCTGTATAACCCAATGTGTGAAAGCTTCATCGTATGATAAAAAGGTCTTCACAAAACAACGTACATCACTTATCTGTTTTTTAAGTACATTCTATCCGCTTATCTAACGGCAAGGCGCATCAAGTCAGAGCACCATGACACTGAGTGTCAGGACAATGAGTGTCACTCATGAATAACAAGAATCTAGAATAAACCAGGAGCGAGAAAAGAGAAAGGAAAATGTAATTGTTGCATGATTTTATTTATTATATTATAATGCCATGTAGATTTTATATCAGTGTAGCATATGTTAATAAAATATGTAGATACTTTTCTTCTCTCACTTTTTACAGTACTTAAGCTCTCTCTCTCTCTCTCTCTCTCTCTCTGTAGGAATGGGGTATGGGGACAGGACCAGTACATTCTGTGGCACTCCAGAGTTTTTAGCCCCCGAGGTTCTGACTGACACGTCCTACACTCGAGCGGTGGACTGGTGGGGGCTCGGTGTGCTCATCTACGAGATGATGGTTGGAGAGGTGTGTGTATGTCTGTTGAAAAGAGTTGACATCCTGCAGTCCTATTTGCACCCAATGAAAACCTCATACCGCTGCATCACCCCAGAGTGTCTTTTATTGTCTTATTGTTTTTAAGTTCTTGCTGGTCTACCGCCTTAATCCATCTCTGAATGCCTGCCGGGCTGTGCTCCAAATCAAGCTTAAGATCATAACCTGCTGATGTACTGAACATCCTACGGTTAAACACAAGAGAGGATAGTGTTAAATGCATTACCTTTAGCCTTGCTGTATCATCAGATTTAAAAAGAAAAAAATGCTTCATCCTCAGAGCAGCTACCGAGACCCAGAGTTGCCCCGGTAGCACAAGTGGAACCTACTGTACACACTACTGGGCATAATAATTTGTGTTCTAATGTTATGGCTGCTCTGTGTATGCAGGTTTTAGGAATGTCCAATGTAAAGAGTCTTATATTATTTCTTCAGCACAACTTGTTGATGAAATAAATTTTATTTCATTTTAACCAACTACAGTAAGCATATGACTATCAGCATGAGAATCTGGTTGTTTCTATGCTGAAAAAAAAATATGAGCATTTTGTGAGTTTAAAATTTCCGTGAAATCATTTTTATATTTTCGATAGCTGTAACAATGTATGTTTTAAGAGTAATGATAACTTTTGTTTTGCATGAAATATCTAAACACCCAAACACACAATTTGACAGTTGAAGCCTGCTCGATCAACACAGACCGGTGAACAAGTATTAAATCATGATCCACGTACTGTCATAGCACATTTACCCCTTTAGCATTTAGCATTTTCAATCGGGTAGTGAGAATATATTGCTTCACGCAATGGTAGCATTTTTTGACAAGGTACAGTAGCATAATTTGGCAGAACAGTGGTGTTGATCAATGCCGTTCATGAGTTAAGGGTTAATCGTTTCTATAGTAACAGCAATGTTCATATGCTATGGTGGATGTTCCATAAAAACTTTTTAAAAATAATTTTAAAGCAAACAAACTAAAAGTTTGTATGCTTTGGTGTGGTAAAGGAGACATTCCAGTACAAAGACATTTCCAGTACCAGCACTTTGTAATAGTGAGGCAGTTTTACTGTAACATGAGCTGCTTTTGTGGACATTCCACAATGTAACTGTCCAAGAATCAAAAACGTCATATTAAAGTCATAAATATTGGAGTCATGGACTTTTTTTTCTATTGTATCACTGAAATAAAAAAAAAAAAACTTAATCAACAATAATTGCTTCATCACACCACCTGATTATCTTTTTATAACCGCACACTGTGTTATAGTACAGATTAAAGCAGGAGGATTATTTACACACGTTGAATTAAACTCAATCAATGTGTATGTGTGTGTGTGTGTGTGTGTATGTGTGTGTGTGTGTGTGTGTAGTCTCCTTTCCCAGGTGATGATGAGGAGGAAGTGTTTGACAGTATTGTCAACGATGAAGTACGTTACCCAAGATTCCTTTCCACAGATGCCATTAGTTTAATGAGACGGGTAAGCTTCCTATCTCTCACTTCCTCTCTCTCTCTCTCTCTCTCTCTCTCTCTCTCTCTCTCTCGCAAAACTAATCCATTTATCTAGCCCTCCAATGATTTAGTAGTCTATGCTCTAAACCTTCTCCATGTGATTTCTGAAGTTGTAGTTTATGGAAACACTATTTAAGATTAGCCCCGCCCATTTAATTTTAAATGAAGCAAACAGACTTTCAAATTGTAATATTCTGTTGTGACTTAGTGCATGAATTTGGGGCACGTAACTGGAGTTTGCAACATGCAGTGCAGCATAGAAAACATATCCGCTGAGGACATCCATCCGTGATAGATGTAGCTGGTTGACCTTATCGAATTTGTTAAGCCTCATAGGCTTTCACATCTTGTCAGGTAGAGATGGATGGACAGAATCGCAGGTTGACCAACTTTAATGAAGTTCCAGAGATCAGTGGCAAAGGTTGAGTGATGAACGAACCACATAGAGAGGTATATGGCAAACCATGCACTAGGGATAATCATAAGAAAGGATCAGTGAATCGATCAGCCGTAACATAAAGAAATTATCATTACAATCACCTAGGTTTTGGGTTCCTCTTGTGCCACTGAGGCACAAGTGTTATAAGGTGGGGCCTAAGGCGATTGGACTTGTTTGTCCAGTGCATCCCATTGGTGCTCAGTCAGAATGGGATCTGGAAAGCTTGGAGGTCGAGTCTCTGACCTTGGGCTCTTTGCCTGAATGCATGGGCTCTTTGAATTGACATTTATGATCAATAAATCATAAAACTTTTATTGGTCACATCTTTTTCATCTTATTCGTTTCCAGCTCTGTGACCCTGACCAGTATAAATGCTGATGAATGCCATGTACCCATGCTCGTTTTCTTTCCTGTTCTCGCCCTGTCCTGTCGCATCATTGGTTTGTTTCTTTGGTTTGTTTGTTTGTTTGACTGTTCTGTATTAAGAATTTATTACACACTTTGATTGTGTAAAAGTGTCTGCTTGTATTAAGTCCAAGCTTCGTCCACTGTTTCAGATTATGGATTATCCAGAAAAACTTTCCATGCCTGATGCTAAAGATACACTTTGCGCATAAAAAAGACAAACAGTGACATGCATATGATGCAAAATGATGTAAAGTCCACAGGTTATATAAAATCACATTAGATCAGTTATGAAGTTAATTGTGTCATATAACAAGCGAATACATATGAGAAATATCATTCCCTTTGTTATCCATTGCTGATTGACTGGGTTTTGATCTAATTGACAGCTGCTAAGGAGGAACCCTGAGAGGAGGTTGGGCTCCAGTGAAAAAGACGCAGAGGATGTAAAGAAGCAGCCATTCTTTAGGGTGAGAAAACACCTAAATTCACTGTCTAAATTCTAATTTCTAATTTCTAAATTCTAAATTCACTGCTTTCACGAAGGCATTGAATTATTCCATACATCCAAAAACGAGCACATGCTAGTGGACATTAGGGTCCACATCATCTCCAAATTTTGTATGTAATATGAAAGTCCCCTTAGCTTTACATTTTCAGTAGCTTGTATTTGCATATTAAAACTGATTAGCCATTCAGTGTTATGATAACCAGAATATCCAGAGGTGGGAAGTAATTGAGTACATTTACTTACTGTAGTTAATGCACTTAAGTTTGTATTTCATGTATCTATACTTTAGTTATGTATTTTTATTAGTGCATACTTTTTTACTTTTACTCCATTACACACTACAGCAATTATCTGTATCTTATACTTAATTTATTTCTGCATGGCATCATGGTGCCGAACCACATTGTGATGTGTGGTATTTGAAGAGGGAATTTTGCCCCCTGTTGACTATGATGTGTAATTGCATGACTTGCCTTTCCTTCGAGACACACAGCAATAAAAACAGTAAAACAGAGGAGAACAAAAATATAGATTGACAGTTTTATACCAGTCTTTACAGTACTGTGCGAAGGCCTTAGGCACATGAAATTAACTGCTGTAGAGCAAGTATGTCTTAAAAAGGTTTCTACATTCATAGAAAACTATAAAAAAAAAAAGTAGTTAAAAGTAATCAATGAATCAAAGTCAATAATTGGTGTGATGAACCTTTGCTTAAAATATAGTCTCGGGTACAATTTGTGCAGTTTTGTAATTCAATTCAATTCAGTTCAATTTTATTTGTATAGCGCTTTTAACAATTGTCATTGTCGCAAAGCAGCTTTACACAAGTAATAAAATTAGCTGTTTAGTTTTACTGAATCCCCTGCAGAACTGTCACAGTCTGTGGTCAAGATTTCTTATTCCCTCATTAAAAATGTTTTATGCTGAGCCAACAGGTGTTTTACTATAACCAGAGTGCAGATCATTTTTGACTCACCCTAGTAGTTTTGTTTGGTTTTACTAGTTATCATTTTTCAGTTATATTTGAACGCAACAAATGGTTTCAGTTTTAATTAGGATTTAGATCTACGAACAATGATTCTAATCGAGATAACTCACTCTAACACTTATACACATCTCTCTCTCTCTCTCTGTTTAGGAGGTGGACTGGGAGGCCCTGCTGCAAAGGAAGGTGGTTCCCCCCTTCGTGCCCCCATTAGAAGGGAAGGAGGATGTCAGTAACTTTGACGCTGAGTTCACCAGGGAGGCGCCCACTCTGACTCCACCTCGTGAACCGAGGACACTGTCACGCAAAGACCAGGACTGTTTTAAAGACTTCGACTATGTCTCGGACCTGTGCTAGGGTACAAAGGTCAGAGAGAAAGGGCTAAGGAAAACACAGACCATATACACTGATCTTATACTGTGACTGGGAGATTCGGACTGTGTTCCAATCCTCCTCGGATAGCCTTCCAGATGCTCCCTTATCTCTGTGTAAGGCAGGGAGGGTCAGGAGAGGAATATAGGCTAAGATTTGAGACCATCACTGAAACAGTTCAGGTATACAGGATAAATGAGGACCATGAGGATTCATTCGTCTCACATATTATTCCCGTCTCTGTCCAGTTCTACATCTTCTCCAACGTGACAAAAAGTGATCTCTTCATGTAAAATATAAAAAGATGGACAGAATTGTACCAAGGGTATTAAATCCCTAGCAAGCTTTATGATTATGATTCCTTGTAGCAAGAAAAAGAAGAAAACTTTTATCAGAATGTCTGGGTTTCCAAACTGGTTAATTGGCCAATCAGCAGCTGGTCATGCTTTCAGATGTCTATGTCTCGACCCTTTCCAGCTCAAACAGGAGTGATCTGTTATCTCCAACTCCGCAGTTATAGGCTGTGTGGAATCTCACCCTGAGTACATGTAGGATATCATGAGCACTGTATGGAGAACAGCCAGGAGAACCCAGGCACTGGCTGGCAAGAACCCAGCCTTATACATACTGTGATCATCTTTTTTGATGCGCCTTCTTTACGAATCCCCATCCTGGTCCTAGACAAGGTCAGGAGAAGTGAAGTCTGCTCTGTACAGTAAAACCTGTCGTCTCTAGCTCATAAATGTTGTAGTTTTGAATTGCTGCAGGTCCCTCATTTTTCTTAAACGTTGTCTTCATATACAAAAATAAGCACTATATTACAGTTGTCCTCTCCAGGCAGCAGCACCGAGCAGTGTAGTCAAACATGTCTCCATTTATGTCTCATCCAGAACTTGGCTTGTCCTTACTTTCTCAGACCACACGAGGGAGCCACATTTATTCGGCTCATGAAATTACCAAATCCTCAAGCGTGAACCTGACCAGTATGTAAAGTGTATGTATGCATGTGTGTGTGTGTGTGTGTGTGTGTGTGTGTGCAAAGTCTACCAATTCATTTTGTGAAGAACCCTGAGTGTATGTGACTTGAGTTCCGTCTGTCAGCTGTGATGTCGTAACCTCATCGGGACACGGGGTTTAACTGCAAAAATAAGTGAATAAATAAATAAATAAATAATGAAAAAGTCTTTGGTTGGTTTAATGAACAGCAATGCGAAAGCACTACAAACACACACATTTGTAAACCCCATTAATGCACACTCACTCAAAAACTAGTGAAATACGGTACAGATTTTATAAGTTTGAGTTCATCTCGATCATTCGAGTGTCACCATGTAGTTTACGCATTTGCAGCTTCCTCCACTACATTAAAAATACTTCATTTAAACTCCAGTGAAATTTAATCCCATGAATGTAGTGTGTGAGAATAGTGTAGTGGAAATAAAGCCAACAAAAAGGTGAGAGTGACTGATTGTGTCACTTTTAGTTGGAAAAAAGTCAGTAGTGGTAAATAATAGTTTTGATTTTTTTTTTTTTTTTTTTTTTTTGTGGAACACAACAATCTCTATTCTCATGTCAGTTAAATGCTTCCTGTCCATCATATCCTGTTCCTGTGCTTCTGTGGACGCAGATCTCTGAGAGGGACAGCAAGCAGACCAAACAGTTCATAAGCAAACACAAATTTCCACTTACTCATACAGTATGTAGCCCATCTCTCTCTCACACACCCGCACACACCCACACACACCCACACACACACACACACACACACACACCAATTGCACATTACAAGAACTTGGCTGGGAGTTATTGACACATCACCCATATAGTCCTGACCTCACTCAGAGCCGTTTCCACATGTTGGGGTCATTAAAGGAGTTCTTGTGAGGCCAGAATGAAGCTTCAGATGTGAATCATGGTTCCGGTCTACTGAGAAAACTTTCTATCATGATGGTGTCCAAGCACCAGTGTAACACTGGAATAAGTGCATTAGTGTAGCAGGTGATTATGGAGAAAAATAAAGGGAGTTTTTATTCTCATAACGTGCTCTGTCATTTTGTACAATCAAAAGTCTTGCTTTGACTTGGTTAAGACGGTTCTTTTTTTTTTTTTTATTAATACAAAATGATGTGAAATTATTATAATAAACATAATATTTATATTAAATCAATTTCACAATATGAGACAATATTTTTCACTTGCTTCGAGGTTAAGTGCAGCTGAGACAAATTAGTTGTGTGAAGTGTTTCTTTACTTCTGCACTGGAGCTAACAGGATAGTGTAGCTTACAAGAAAAATATGTGTGTACCTACTTTTTTTTAGGCTAGCATGTAAAGTATCAAATGCAGGTTGACTAATAAAATTCATTTAAACTCTGGACAGGAGTTTTTCACAACGCTAAAATTAGTCTTTTTTCCATGTTGAAACCATTAAATCATACATTCAGATGGAAGCATGTGGTTGAAGATGATGCTGGTTGTGTAAGTACAGTGAAGTCTCATTAGTCATAGCAAGGTTTTTTATTTTTTTTTCAGTAATTTAACAACACATCTGAGGTAAATGTAGATAATCAAGGTGGTACATTTTCACCAAATTTCACCAGGAGTGACTCCTTCCCAGGAGCATAATAAAATTACTCCAAAAACACAACAATGTCTCATCCAGGAGCTCATAAAAGAACCCAGAACTACATCTAAAGAACTGCAGGCATCACCTGTCTCAGTTAAGGTCAGTGTTCATGATTCAACAATAAGAAAGAGTCTGGGGGCAAAAGCGGCATCCATGGGAGAATTCTAAGGTGAAAGCCACTGCTGACCTAAAAGAGCACAAAGGCTTGACTTTTGGGCACATATTATGTGGACTGATGAGAAAAAAGATGAACTTTTTGGAAGGTATGTTACATCTGGCATAAACTAACAAAGAACATCAGACCAACAGTGAAACATGGTGGGTGTAACTTGATGGTCCGAGGCTTTGCAGCTTCAGGACCTACATGACTTGCCATACTTGATGATGCAAACATGAATTCCGCGCTCTACCAGAAAATCCTGAAGGAGAACATCTGGCCAAAAGGTTTCGGAGTGGCTTAGTCAAAGTCTAGACTTAAATCTGATTAAAATGACCTTAAACAGGCTGTTTACACTCAAAAGCGCTCGACTGTGGCTGAATTAAAACAATTCTGCACAGAAGAGTGGGTCAAAATTCCTCCACAGCGATATGAAAGACTCATTGATTGTAATTGTTGATGCCAAGCGACAAAAATCCAAAGAAATAATAAATAAAATCAGGAGTGGGGCAAATACTTTTCAACACCGTATACAGTATGTGAAACTGTTAAGATGATTTCTTCTATTAAACACCACACCTTAGTGTTCCCTTCTGATATTAGAGTGGCACGACTTCTTACAGGAATAATTATAAATCCAACCCTAGCTAACAAATCACTAGAATTATAGTATGTTAAAATATTTAATGTATCTTGTAGTGGATATTTGTTTTGTGCTTTTTTAAAACAGGTCATGCTTTCATTTTGTTAAAACAAAGGCTTCAGAAGTATATATATATATATTAATATAGACCTTAAGTAGTGCTACAGTAGTCGAGCTTGTCATTGTTTAAACTGGTTACTATCGTGTTCTCAGACCTGTTACTGCCTTTATCCCTGGAGATTCAGTGCAAACCTGAAAGCGCACACTGTTGAGTATTTACTCTAACTCCACTTGAGGTAAGTGAAAATGTACATCAGTATTTATTTGCCAAACTATTTTTCATTGTATACATAGAAATGTTACATCTGTTGTTATTGTTTTTTTCACAAGTTGTTATATATATATATATATTGTTTTTTGAGAGTAAAAGAAAAAAGATAAGAACCAGAGGCTTTTCAGAATTATGCAGAATTCAGACGGGGGCGACGGAGAGATGAGGATGGAGAGCTGTAACAGGAAGAGATGTGTCAGGATGCCCTCACCAGACCAATCTAAGCACTCTGTTCCCTTTCACTGTGCCGCTCTCTCTTCAAATCCAATTACGCTGAAAAATTTGTGAGTCTGTATTCTCACCACTTTATTTAGTTATACAACCGCATTGCCACTGCATTACAAACTCCATCATGTGTTAATAGACTCCTTTTGCTCTTTCACTTCTGTAATAGTTTTTCTCAGAAACACAATCACCTCATTTGCTGTTTTCTTGGATTTTAAAAAATAGACCGTCTCCCTCTGTTTCCCTTTTACTGTTTAACATCTAGATTAAAAAAGGAGCTTCTGCTCGTCTGTTCTTGTGTTTTTGTGTACTTTGGCTAATGCAGCCTCTTGGTCAGGCTATTTGAAACAGGTTGAAAACCATGTCTGGAAAGGTCAGGTATACAGTATGTCTGAAATGTCTTATGAGCAACACAGGTCTAAAAGCTCTGACATCTGCACACAATCAATATTATAGCATTAAAATGATTCGTGTGCCATAACTGGCAGCGTGGTGGCTTGGTGGTGGTTGGTACTATCGCCTTGCACCTCCAGGGTCTGGGTTTGATTCCCGGCTGCATATGCATGGAGTTTGCATTTTCTTTAAATAAAGTGTTATAGAGAGTGATGGTGAGTGTGGCAAAACTAGAAACATGTGGTCTCGACTAGAAAAATGATAGACAGATAGATGGGAAGTTATGGTTGAACATAAGAGCATAAGAGAAACTAAGTAAAGAAAGCATAGACGGCACACACACAGTAGATGAGAAGTGAAGTCCTGCTGATCACTTGGGCAGAAAAGAGAGCTTTGTGCTCAATCATCCCAAAAAAGGTCACACTCCAATAAGAGAAAAAAAAATCTCAAATGGTTTTTATGATAGTTAAAGTTACAGTATAATAAACAAACTTTAACTTTAACTAGAATAACAGAATCCACTGGACTGTCTGTAAGAACCCAAATGACCTCAGGTTCCTCAGACAATCTGCGGTATGGTCACACACCCGCCACCCAATGCAGTAGAAGACCAATGACATCTGACCATCCACAGGGGGAAGAGCAAGATCTCAAAGGTCAAAACCCAACCAACTAAGTCATACTTGGCAGCGAAGCACTGGAAGAAATGGATGACTTTACTTATATGGGCAGCATCATTGGCAAGCAGGAGGGTATAGTGGTGCTGAAGTTAAGGCAAGAATTCCTTAGAACTGTCTCTGAAGACCACAATAAAACTGTTTAACAGAATAATTAACTCAGTACTGGAGTATGAAGCAGAGACATTGTGGACCACAGTAGATACCACCAACAGACTCCAGATCTTATTAAACACCTGCATGAGAAGGCTCGTTCAGATCATCTGGTCCAACTGGTCTGCAATGTATATTGCTGAGCTGCTGAGTCTGTGTGTTTGTGACCTTGTGAGTCTGTGACATGGTGAGTCTGAATCTGTAAGCTAAGGAGTTTGTGCGCTGATGAGTCTGTGTGTTTGTGACACGGAGTCTGTGAGATGGTGGGTCTGAAAGCTGATGAGTCTGTGAATCTGTAAGCTGGTGAGTCTGTGAGCTGGTGAGTCTGTGAGCTGGTGAGTCTGTGTGTTGGTTGGTCTGTGAGCTGGTGAGTTTGTGAACTGGTAGGTCTGTGAGCTGTAATGTCTGGGAGTCGGTGTGCAGGTGAGACTGTGAGTATGTGAGTTGGTGCGTCTGTAAGCTGGTGAGTCTTTAATATGGCTAGTCTGTGAAATGGTAGGTCTGTGACCTTATGAGTCTGTTAATCTGTAAACCGGTGAGTCTGTAAGCTGGTGAGTCTGTGGGCTGGTGAGTCTGTGGGCTGGTGAGTCTGTAAACCGGTGAGTCTGTAAGCTGGTGAGTCTGTGGGCTCGTGAGTCTGTGGGCTGGTGAGTCTGTGGGCTGGTGAGTCTGTAAGCTGGTGAGTCTGTGGGCTCGTGAGTCTGTAAGCTGGTGAGTCTGTGGCCTGGTGAGTCTGTAAGCTGGTGAGTCTGTGGGCTGGTGAGTCTGTGGGCTGGTGAGTCTGTAAACTGGTGAGTCTGTGGGCTGGTGAGTCTGTGGGCTGGTGAGTCTGTGGGCTGGGTAGTCAATGACTATGTGAGTTGGTGAGAATGTGATTCTATAAGCTGGTGAGACTGTGAGCTGTTTAGTCTGTGAGTCTGTGAGCTGGTGAGTCTGTGAGCTGGTTAGTCTGTGAGCTGTTTAGTCTGTGAGTCTGTGAGCTGGTGAGTCTGTGAGCTGGTTAGTTTGTGTGTCTGTATATGGTGAGTCTGTGCTGACTGTAGCCAGAAGATTTAGTTATTGGCTGACCTTTTACTCTGAGTTAATTTCCTGCTCACTATAGTTGTAAAGCGTGGTTATATGAAGTACAGTACAATGACCTCTCTCACCACCAAGGTGTTTCCACCCACAGAACTGCTGCTTGCTTTACTTCTAGACACTGCAGTTTCTAAAATACTCAAACCAGCCTGTCTGGCACCAAAACCATACTGTGGTTAATTTATTTTTTCCCCTAAAATTAAAAAATAAATACCTTTTGACACAATTAAGCCATTATTCAGGATCTTGTGGGTAGCAGTGGATTTAGACTTTGAGTGATATTTACAATTTGAAAATGGATTTTAAGGAACATGTTTATTTATTTTTTATTAAATGTAACAAACTTCAATTACACTGCATGAATTCATATTTTTGGGCCATTTCTTGGTTTTAATTCTACTAAACTTCTTTATGTAAAAAAGCTAAAATGAAATATATTACTACAACACATTGTAAAAAAAAGGGAAAAAAAACATCTGTAAAATTATCTTTACCAAACAACTGAATATTTTCAAACAGAAATAGCATGTTTTCAGCCATCATGTACTGTAGATTGAACCTGCAGAAACCAAAACGATTATTTAGCTGACTTATGCACACGCAATACATTTTTTAAAACATGCCATGAAAAATAACATTAAATGAATAGCCTTTATTCTGAATTCAATCTATCCATAACAATAAAAAATAAATAGGTTTAAAGTTCAGCAAATGCATATAAAAATTTAGGTAAAGAAAATGTTACTTCTGTTTCAGTTTCTGCATGTGCATATTAATACATATTTTAAAGTTAATTAAGTACAGAATTACTAACTCTGTTTTGTTTTGTTTTTTTAATGTGTAGAGCAGTTTTTATGTGCGGTCAGAAGAAGTCTTGATGTTTTCCCTGAGCTAAGGACCCTTGAACTGTGAGGCAGCAACGTGAACTTCTGTACCACCATACTGGTATACTGGTATATATATATATATATATATATATATATATATATATATATATTTGTTTAAAATGTATTACTCCCCAAATAGGGAAACACCTTTACAAGACAGAAGAGAGGTAAGAATGGACTGGTGCTGTGTAATATTTCTGAATATCAATAATTTTCTATTGAATGCATAATCCTGAGATGCAAAAAAAAACATCCCTTCCATGTGGAATCAGTAGAATGGACTATGTATAGCACATAACATCCACGAAGCAGAAGCATGCAAGTCATAGTGAGTTACCGTCCAGTGCCAGCCAGCAACCATATTTTCCAATAAAAGACAACATATGCATGAATTTTTGTAAAGTTAGAATATTTACTGTGTGTGTAAGTAGAGAAGTGAACTCAGCTTTCCTTCTGACTCATCATACAGTAAGTAAAGATAAATAAAACCTGAATCCTATATGGAGCTGTAATTAGTGGCCTTCTTTTACTCGTATTGTTTGCTCTTTCTAGTTATTTCTCTGTCCCTTTTTCCACATTTCCTCAAAAAACAGTCTTAAATCATATGCTATGTTTAATTCTAAATATAGACTAGAATAGATGTACTGGGTGATGTTTTATAGTGGGTATGATGTGTTTAAGCAGAGCAACATGAACAAGTGTAGAAAAATACAAAGTGCCTCTGACCAAGCTGAAGAAATATATAAAAATATTTTCTATCATTCTATTTTTCCAATGATTATCCTGTACCCATGGCACATCCCAGAGATTAGAATATACTAGGCAAGTGAGCTGGTCGAGATGCAGATTAGGTTGATTGTTGTTTCCAAACTGAGGTAAGGCAAGGGTACATTCTTTCCCTTTTCCTCTTTCTTCTGGCTATCAGAGGGAAGCAGCCAAGGTTGGACTTCGGATTAGTGGGAGCAAGACCAATATCATGAGAATTAAATATGTCGCTATAAACGATCGTGTGATGGTGGGGCAGCAACAGCTTGAGAAGGTCACCAGGTTCACCTACGTGGGCATCATCATTGCCAGTGATGGCGATGTCAACCATGATGTAACTTGTCGGATTGCAAAGGCTGGGGCGGTCTTCCAGTGGCTCCGGCCAGTTTGGTCGACTAAGAATCTACTCCAGTGAAACGTGGAAGACGTCATGCGACGATTCAATGTCGCCCAGCAGCGGTGGCTTCTGAGAATCCTAGATGTCTTATACTGCGACCGCATCACCAACGAAGAGAGCCCGCCCCCTAAACGTCATTGTGACTGAGCGTATGTTATTTCGGGGGCAGTGGTGGCTCAGTGTGTTAATGCTCTGAGTTACGGATCGGAAGATTGGCGGTTCGAACCCCAGCTCCAGGAGGTTACTGCTGTTGGGCCCTTGAGCAAGGCCCTTAACCCTGTCTGCTCCAGAGGCGCCATAATATGGCTGACACTGTGCTCTGACCCCTGCCTACTAACAAGATATGCAAAGAATAAAGAATTTGACTGTGCAGTAATGTATGTGACTAATAAAGGCTGAACTTAACTTACAGTAACTTATTTGCAGGCCATATACTGTCAACCCCATGCAAGGCACCCAAAATCAGCAATTCTGTGGCCACCACAAAAAGGAAAGGGGAAACAAGGCCGACCATGTTCAACATGGCGCTGGACCTTCATGGACGATCTCTGTGCACTTGGTATTTTGTGGAACGAAGCTGAAGATGAAGCACCAAACCAATCACGCTGGACAAACCTCACCGCACAATGCGCCAAATGGCGCAAGAGGAACTAAGTCTAAGTCTAAGCCTCATTGGCCTCCATGGTCCCTAGTTGGATGGATGGAAAGAAACCATATTGGGTGAATACAATGGATAATGTACAATGGATGAAATAATAATGGATGAAAGTCCTTGTTGTAAGTTTAAGCTCCTCTAATCCCTTAATCTATATTCTGTCAATCATCCTGAATCCCCGCCACACTTGCATGCCGAGCCACTCCTTTCCTTGTCCAGATAAACTTTTTACACTCTGTATCCTCCTCAGCACCATAACCTCTGCTGTTTTTGAGGCAAAAGGGAGACCTAATCAATATTAAAGAGGTGAAGGTAACATTGGTGGCACGGTGGCATAGTGTTTAGCACTGTCACCTTACACCTCCAGTGTTGAGGGTTTCAACTCCCGCCTTCGTATCTGTTTGCATGAAGTTTGGATGTTCTCTCCGTGCTTGGTGTGTTTCCTCCGGGTACTCTGGTTACCTCTAACAATCCAAAGACATGCAGATTAGGCTATTTGATGCTCCTAAAATTACCTGTAGTGTGTGAATAACCATGTGAAAGTGGTTAAGACAGTGGACTATGGTTTGTAAGGTCCCAGCCACAAACCCTGCCACCACCAACTGCTCAGATGTATAATAAAATAAAAATAATTCACTCTGGATAAGAACATCTACCAAATGCCATAAGTTTAAATGTAACTGTTGACCAGAGGTGTAGGAGGTTGTAAAATGGGAATAAATACCACGGTAATCACCGTTGGGCTGCAGAACTTCTCTAGATTGATGGATAGATGGAATTTAATGTTATGGCTGATGGGTGTCCCAAAAGTGTCTATGCATATAAGGGAAAATAATCACTTGCAATCAACAGCTTCCAGGTCCAGGCATGAGAATGATTTCAAAACATCCCTCTTTTTCAAGCTACATTCAATTGTTTTGTCATATAAGTTTTTTTTATCTTATCCCTGTTGGGAAGCTGGAATCAGCCGGGATACAGCACCCCTGGATCAGAAAGGTTTAACGACTTCGCTGAACAGTGGCAGTGGGGCCCTGTTGGGGCTCGAACCCCCAACCTCCCGATCAGTAACCCAGAGCTTTAACTGTTTGAGCCACCACTGCCTTTATAAACTGTATAAAGTTATAAACTTAGATTATAACCCTATAAATTAAACTCAAACATTTGGAAATACATTGTTGCTGCTAAAAAAATAAATAAAGTGATGGATGACAGTCTTTGTTGCAAGTTTAAGCTCCTCTAATCCCCTCATCTATATTCCGTCAATCACCCTAAAACCCCGCCCCTACTTGCATGTCAGGCCCCTCCCCTTTCCTTATCCAGATCAACTTTTCCCCTCTCTGTATCCTTCTCAGCACCATGACTTTCTGACTGTTTCTCTAACGCGCTACACTTTTACCCTGATCAGTGGTTTCGGCTCTCAGAGTGTGACTGAGGATGTGTGTGTGAGGGCGCACGGACTCAGTGTGTGTGTGTGTGTCTATATATGCGCGTGTGGGTGTGCGCGCGCGCGCGTGCCTGTGTCCTCATACTTAAATATGCGGCGTCTGCTCCGAGCGCTTAAAGCTGATTCCTCGCGCGCCGGTGATGTCATTTGGGACCACCGATCGACACAGGTGGGTGTATCCAACACACAAACACACACACACGCACGCACACACGCATGCACACGCATAGTAACTCTAAAACTGCTGTAGTGCAAACTTTTTTTCTTTTAAAGAAAGAAAAAAAAAACAATAAAGAAGTGGACGGATCTGTGTGTTTCTGTGTGAAGTTCAGGTCACTGCGCAACTTCTGCTGTTCTGGATGGAAGCTGCGCTATTAATAAACCGGTAATAAAGTCGGATTTAATGCTTTACAGCTGCTTCTCTTCCAAATAGTCGTCTCTCTCTCTTTCTCTATCAGGCACTGATTTGTTTCACTTTTCTGCATGTGCACTATGAAACTATTCCTGATTTCATTCCCATTTGCTTTTTGATTATTATTATTATTATTATTATTATTTGTCATTGCATGTGATTGCATCTGTTTGCTGTTTAAGTTCTGGCTTGTTTTTTTGTTTTGTTTTCATGACTTATGCAAGCCTTGTGCATTTTATATTCATATCGTATGTTATTTTATTGCATATGAACTCTTTTTGTCCAAAACACAGTATTAGTGCTGATTCTTATTTTTTTATGTTGTACATATAATACTTTTTAAATTTATGCAATAAGTGAAGTGAAGCGACCAATCTTGCTTCCCTAAAACTTTCAAGCTGCTAACTTCAGCAGTTTTAGAGAGATGATTTTATATGTTTACATTTACATTTAGGCATTTGGCAGACGTTCTTATTCAGAGACTTACAAAAGTGCTTTGAAGTTTTCTTCATTGGATAGATCCTTACACTGGGTTCCTAAGTTACTAACTAAGTATGATCAGCCAAACAATGTTGGGAAGGTTTTTTTTGGTCGGGGGTATTAAAGAAACAGATAGGTCTTTAGTTGTCCTTTATCGATTGCCAGTGACTTGGCTGTATGGACATCTAGAGAAAGCTGGTGCCAGAACAGAAAACTAGATGCATGTTTTCCTCGATCTCTGAGAGTTGGTGGGACCAGCCAAGCAGTGCTGGAGGATCGAAGAGATGGTGGCGTGGTGTGGGGTGTGATTAGAACTTAGAGTTAAGTCAGTGCTGGGCCATTGTGCCCCAAAAATTGCCATTTTTCAGCATTGTCTCGCTTCAAACAATATTTAATTTAAAATGCAAATTACTCATATTCTTTTATGAGTATTGATACTAAAATTTCTTGAAGCATATGACCTGTAAAAGTTGGTGGTTAAATTAAAGCATTCCATTTTTGGTAAAAGCTTAAAAAGCAGAAAAAAATCTGTAGTGTCTGTAACCATGTCAAATGCATGTTGCAATGTCTTAACAATTTTAGCATTTTAGAATAATACACTTTTTCAGGTTTATGTCTTTTCATGTGAAATCTAAATTGGCCAAGTTTAATCTGAATAACAAATAAGATCATTGAAAGATTTGAATGCAAAATTGTTATGGACATAACTACATAAAGGGGTACAAAATTATATTTAGCTAATGTGTTAATCTGATAAAAATATAAATGCGTATGCATATTTAGATTGGATTGGTAGAAAAGAAGCATTAAGTATTAGGAAAATGGTGTTATCCTATCTGAAAATTCACTTTTTCACCCAGGTGAGACACTTTTTTACGCCAATATCATGTTTTCGCCTGTTTACAATTTCAAGTTAATTTACAGTTTATGTAGCCCTTAAAACTCTAGCCCCCAACATACGAATGAGTTTTATTCAAACAATAATTTGAACAATGTGTGCCATCTTTTCACCTCACTTCATTCTTTCAATTATTTAAACTTTTTTCTCCATCGTTATTGTTTGACACTTCTGAGCAGTACCAGCTTCATTGTGTCATTGCTTTTATGCTTGCATCCAAACAGCCTAGGATGTGTGCTGTATGCACGTGATGATGTACTGTACACTGGACTTCTGCGATTAAACATGTATGTTCGTATCTTAAAATGTTCGTATGTAGGGGACTTACTGTATATATTTTTCTATTTTCATTTTTTTAAATAAACATAAATAGAGGTTAAGATTGTGCAGTATATAGTGACATCTCTTTTTTTTCAGAGCGACCTACAAAATGTACAGTATGCAATATGATCAACTGAATGTTATTTGCATTTTAGCCTATAAACATGACTGTGCAGAAAGAAATACAGTAACACACATACATGTGATTACATTTTTTATTATTTTTGGTTAATTCTATGACTATATATATATATACACAATGATTATATATATATATATATATATATATATATATATATATATGTATGTATGTATATATATATATATATTATATATATAAATGTTTTTTAACATGTTTATTTATTTATTTATTTATTTTATCGTCATTGACCTGTCCTCTTTTGCCGGCACAAAAAGTATGAGTTTTAAGGTGGTGTAACAAAAAAGTTACAACTTCAGCTTTATTCTATCAGGAAAAACAAAAAAACACTTGCTCTCTCCAGTTCTTACAATACTTTAACATAACTTTAATGTAAATGTTACAATTTTTTAACATTATATTAACTTTTTAATGCACAAAGCATGATACGTTGCTTGCTGGAGTGTGAAAACTTTCGCCTCTGCTGTAATTGTGCATGTGATATGTATTGCAGACTGTCATTGGCATCTAATCTGATTATTTGGTTTCTGCGGTGTTGATGCAGCATTAAAAGTTGGTGATGGAGTTTAGCTGTCTGTCCACCTGAACATCTCAGGATGTTTAGCTCAGAGAGGTTTCTACAGGAAGGACTAAAGCAGAGTGACTTTAGTATAGAGGTTTTATTTGCAGGTGGCACGATTGTTTAGTGGTTAGCACTGATTAGGAGTGCAGCTCCAGGGAATAGGGGGTGGTTCGTGGGTTTGGGTGAACCGGTTTCCTTCCACAGTCCAAAGACATGCAGTTTAGGCTGACTGGTGTTTCCAGCTTGTCCGTAGTGTCCCCTGTCATTGTTTAATATTCAGGATCTTTTCAAAAGGAACTTTACCCAAGGAACTTCAGCCCAGAGACTTAGTACAGGAAAAAAAAAATTCCCAGGACCTTTACAACAGGAACTCTAGGGACTTCTGTAGTTAGTAAATTGTAGTACTAAAAATATTGTTATATAACACCAGCAATGTAGTTTAGTGCAAGATTTTAGTACAGGATCATTAGCTCAGGGACTCTTAGGACCAATATCTTTACACTAGGATTGTTCAAGTTTAGGGAACTACAGTATAGTATAGTACAGTACAGTACAGAACAGAAGTGTAGTCGAGGATGAAAAACACAGGGACTTTAGTATCTGAGATTTCTATTTTAGTACCAAAGCTTCAGCCCAGGAAGTATACAGTAGTACTGAAACCGAAACTCAGGAATTGAAATGCATGGCATTTAGTACCAGAACATTAGTCCAAGATCTTCAGTACAGGATCTCTAAGATTTTCCCCCATGACATTTTATTCCAGTGCTATTGGCTTAGGAACTTTTTCTCAGAATCCCCAAATCTAGCAGAACCCTGTAGCCTTGTATCTAAGTTCAAGCCCCAGGTTTGACCCAAAGTAAAAAGCTGGTTAAATCAGACAGACATGAGCGTCTGAGCCCCACTGAGATGCAGGAGACAGAAACATGCTGCAGCTGATTCACACAGGCTGCTGCGCTCTGCGGTGTCTATGGAATTTAAGGTTTCGTTATGACCAACATAAATACAAATGAGATATTCATTCTGTAGTTTAAATATGCACAGTGTGTGTGTGTGTGTGTGTGTGTGTGTAAGAGGGAGAGAGGAACTTGTGCTCTGGATACTTTAGAACGTGTTGTTGCTTTTTGTTTTTCTTGACTTTGTGGAATGTAAGATTTCGTTATGAATTGCTCTTTGTCCTCCCACTCTGTCTGAATCTTATTCTCTCTCTCTCTCTCTCTCTCTCTCTCTGTGTGTCAGGATGTAACAGACGTCTCCTGAAGCTCAACTCTTCTGGATAAAGAGGAAAGATGATGCTGCACTCAGAGTGGGCTCTAATCTGTCTCCTTCTGCTCAGGGCAGGAACTGCAGGTATGGAGCAGAAGAAGAGCCTGTATATGTGTGAGTGAGTGTGTGGATGTTTATGCATGTGTGAATAAAATGAGGCACCAACATAAGGACACTTGACATGATCTTGCATTGGGATCATGTGGTATGAGTGTGTGTGGGACTACAATGTGGCCTTGCGCTCGCCAGCAAGTGAATGTTAATTGATGTGTGTCCTGATAAATTTATGTTCATCAGGTGATAAATTATCATAGAAACAAAATATTTTTGAGTGAAGAGAGTAAATTATTTAATGAGCGATGATCTGTTAGTGTACTTTAGCCATGAATATGGCTTTAATTAGGATTAGTGGTTGCGCTAGAGACTGAGACTTTTATGGAATTGAGTCTCCACCATTGCACAGGATGGGTTCCAGGTCTTTCTCCAAGTTTCTGCTACTGGCCAGAGGAAATGGATAAAACTCCCTCATGAGTTATGTGCTGCCTCACAGACTTTTATTGAGGTTTAATTTTTTTTTTTTAAAGAACTCTTATCCGCACCAGATTCACTCTGTGTAAGAGGGTAAGAAGTTAAAAACTGTTATATACAGTGGAACCTTGGATTACGAACACTCGTAAACCAAATTTTATTTTACCATAAGAAATAATGGAAACTCAAATTATTTGTTCTACAGCCCAAAAAAATAAATACATAAAAATAATTAGTACAAAATATAAAGTAAAAATTAAGCAAATTAACCTGCACTTTACCTTTAAAAAAAAGTAAAAATAAATCCTGACAGATAAGTGTTCCCCGCCACCGTTTTAAACTCCTAAAATCTTACTATAGTTAAAACATTTCTATAATTTTACTTCTCTTAAACATGTCCGAATCTGTGAAAAAAAAACTTACCTGAGACGATGAGTGAGCACTCGGCTGCTGATCTGGCATTTTGGCGCCAGTGGTTTAAAACGGTGGGGGGGAGCATGCGCCGAATCGATTCCTCTTCCCTCGGATAGTAATGCCTGTGCATGTGGCCTTGATGACGTATTTTTG
>JAQMYJ010000021.1:3069855-3095705 GCA_030014305.1 Clarias laeviceps
TGTTATAGTAAACAGTACACACGTGCACGGATGTTGATTATACCAGTAAGAGACGAGCACTAAGACCCATCAGGGGACACGAGACGCTCGGTGTCAAAACAAGAAGCACATGCTTGATACATGATACTCGGTACTCGGAAACCAAGACTTGCTCGTTTTTCAAGTCAAAATTGATTAAAAATCTTTGCTCGTCTTGCGGACACTCGCAAACCGCGTTACTCGTAATCCGAGGTTCCATTGTATTTTATTGAATTCAGTCTCAATTTTTTTTCTTGTAGAGACGACACTATTTTGCTTCAGGGTAAATAACAGCTCCATGTCAAGTCCCTCTAACACATTGCAAATCCTTTGCCCTTTATTATATCTGATATCTGATATCATGCAAATGAGGATGGGTTCGCTGTTGAGTCTGGTTCCTCTCAAGGGTTTGTCCTATTGCCATCTCAGGGAGTTTTTCCACACCACCAGGGTTTTTTGTTTTGTTTTGTTTTTTTAATCTGTAAAGCTGCTTTGTTAAAATGACGATTGTTAAAAGCGCTATATAAATAAAAACTGAATTGAATTGACTACCGGACTTACATCACCAAACACTGCATTTTTCCAATTTTTTGATAATATCCAAATCATGGTTACAACCCCATAAAAATCAGGGGTCACAAGATCAGAACTAAAGACTACATTCACATTATAAGTCACATGTCTCAATTCAAATTTTTGGTCAAATCAGATTTCCATGTCATGACGGTTCACATTCATAATTACAAGTTTTATTTGACGCTAACATGGATGCGTCTGTCCACTGAAACAGCACACATCGATCTGTCTTTGCTCATGTTGTCTGGGTAACAACACGTCATATTTATCCAACCATTCATTAATTTCAAACAATGGATCTGATTTTAGCACAAACATGTTTGGGGTTTTGCTCTGGAGGACGACAAGCATTAGTCAGCTGTATTCGTTGAGGTCTAGAAGAAGGAAGAAAGGCAAATGCACATCCCCAGCATTGACAGAAGCCCTTATCCAGAGCAACTTACATTGATCCCATTATACATCTGAGTAGTTGAGGGTTAAGGGCCTTACTTGAGGACCCAACAGAGGCAGCTTGGTGGAGAAATGGTTTGAACCTGGGACTTTCTGAGCTGTAGTCTAATGCCTTAAGCATTGAGCTACCCCTGTACCCTGCACCCATGAATTCTTATCTGACCATTCTCATTCAAGCCACATGACCACATATTGGATGTATGTGTGATCTAGGACCACATATGAAATTGATTCAGATGCGATCTGAAAAACATTGCCAGCATTCAGAACCATGAAAAAATTAGCAAATGTCTCACATTAGTGTAAAAAAAAATCAAAAGAATTGAGTCACTTCAGGCTGGTAATGTGAACATGGCCATTGACTGCACTCTCCCTATGCAAGATCATGTCGAAGGTCCCCACTGTGTACACACTGTAAAACACAAAACTATTATCCTTCTACAGCTTACTCCTGACAGTTTTGCCTTCACTTGCTAGTTTAGTCTTCACTCTTTGTCATAACCTTCTCTTAATACTAAAATACTAAATTAGTATTTATGCACCTTCTCTTTCTAGTTCAGTGTTCAGTTCCTAGCTTAGTGTTCTCGTGCAAGTCTATCCTTCGTTCACTAGTTTAGCTCTCTCTGTGAGGAGTTACGCTTTAGTCACTATCTCATGCTAGTTCAGGTCTCACTCGTAGCTTAGCCTTTGCTTGCTATTTTAGTATTATCTTCCAAGCTTGGTTTAGCTACAGTAGCAAGGCTAGGTCTTTCAGGGACAAATGAAAGCAGCCTACAGTTTACATGAATCTGTCTTGACATTATCTCCACCCACTTTATATCAACAAAGAAGGGCAAGATCTACTTATTGGTAAAGCTGGTGCACTTTTTAAAAAAATGTGTCTTTCATGCATGTTTTTTGACATTCTTTTTACATCACATGGAAGTCTATTTTCATAAATATTTGGCTTTAAACAGTCTGAGTCTGAGCCTGAACTGATACGAACAGGTTAGGGTGTGTGTATTTTAGAAACTGATCTTACAGATGAGACCAGGAGAGGAGGAGTGTGGTGTTAAAGACGCATGATGCAGCCAGGCACACCTCTCGAATGTGTGTTAGACCGTGTGTGTGTGCATGGATAGGCTAGCATTTCACTGGGCAGTGCCAAAGACACCTATGTGTGTATGAGTGAGGAGTCTGACCCAACGCCAGGCTTCTCTTCAGGCCTTCAGCACAGACTAGTCTAGGAGCTTCACTCCAGCTCACCCTGATAAAATGGACTCAGTATGGAGATGAAATGATTTAGAAGTCTGGTGTCACCTCCTGGCATCCTCAGGTTTAGAAATACGTTTTACACACACACACACACACACACACACACACACTCCAGCTTAGTATTGTATTTCATTCAGGATAAAGCCTGCTGCTTTGTGTGTGATTGTTGTTTACATTTCTGGTTTAAATGAAATGTGTTTAATATCTGTGAGCAGGTAAAGTGACATCGCAATGTGGAGTTTCTCCTGCTGGGGCGCTGCACCCTGTACATGCTCAGCTCGAACGCTTTGAGGCCGGGCCAGGCTGTGCTGCCAGAGAGGGCGGAGCTAAAGAGACCCATGTGATCGCTGTGGCAAGACCTAATCACAGCACTGACAACCTGGTACAGTTTTCTATCTACCTATCAGTCTGCCTCTCTCTCTTTATGCCTATCTATCTATCTATCTATCTACAGTATCTATCTATCTCACTCTCTCTTTCTAGGTGACAGTGGTTCTGAGGCCACTATCATACTCGCATCCTGTCCGTCGCCCAGTCATTCTTGTGCTGAGTTCCCAGCATACCATGCGCTGGGTTCTGGAGAGTGAGGGTCTGCCGGAGAAACTCCACATCCTGGTGCAGGTTAAGCACTTGTGTGTGTGTGTGTGTGTGTGTGGTATGAGTTTGGCGCAGTTACAAGAAGTCAAAGATGCAGAATGACTAGTAATTGTTGGTGTGTTTGACACAGGTCTCGGCAAACTCCACTCTGGTGGATGGGAGTGTGTTGGCTCGTGTCCATGCCATCCCTTCATTGCCGTGGCGACCTCGTGCTCTACTACGCTGGACCCTTCAGCGTCATGCAACTGTCTCCTCCCTTACACACTCGACCACTGCCAACCGCATTTACCTCCGCCTTGGAGAGGGTATATAGACACACATGTGCACACACACAGTACATTCTGCATGTATTCTTATTTGAATATTTATTTCAGACTCTTGATGTAGATGATGTTGAGAGGTTACATGTAGATCATCATATGAATTGTTTGACAGCAAAACACAGTCAACGCCATTATTTGACTTATGCTGATTTTGGCAAATTAATATTGTGACACACAAGGTTGTCTAAATCAAAAGATTACATTTTTATATTACCTTATTTTAGGTGCTTTACACTTTCATGTTTTAAGCAAAGCACAACACAAATTCACTAAATATTTGGGCAAAAAACAGCTCGTGGTGACAAGTGTCACTTCTTTCTGTCCTGTGATTTAAATGGTTTTATGGATTTTTAGAGAATGTTGGAACCAAGAACAGTTGATGCAGCTGTAATGAATTAAAGTTATGCATCACCTGATTTGGATGTTGATTGAATTTATGCAGGATATTGTAGTTTAAGCATTGTGGAGAAGCTGAAGTTGTGGTGAGCTCTTAGTGTAGCTAGGATTTCCAAGTCGATACTTCTCTATAAGCAGCATTATGGCATAATGGTTAGCACTGAGGCCTCACGCCTTCAGGGTTTGGGCGGGATTCCCAGAGTTTGCATGTTCTCCCTATGCATGGAGGGTTTCTTTGGGTACTCTGGTTTCCTCCCACAGTCCCAAATCATGCATGTCAGTCAAATTGGCATTTCCAAATTGCCAGTAGAGAGTGTTTGCATGCTTCTGTGGCCTGTGATGGATTGGCCCCCCAACCAGGGAGTACCTCGCCAAGTTCCCCGGGCTCCCTGAGAGTACCAGAGAAATGAGATGCTTTGTGTCGAACTGATGCATAACCACAAACACAACTGCAGGCTGATTTGTCCTTTGTTCACTGTCTAAACTGTGATAGATGGATTCATGGCTTTTTGAAAAAATACCACCAAAAAAATTCACACTTAGTTTGTTTAACCCAAAATAGTAAATATTTTGCCATTTGTGCTTTTTACCGCGCTAAAATATTCTTCATCAGTTTACAACAATTCTTGCATCAATTCTTAAAAATGAAAAAATGGAGTTCTCTTATGTAAACTGCTTAATTTCAAATGAATATTTATCCATACTGTAATGAATGCAGTATTCATGTTTTGTAGTGTTTCTTCTATTCTTCTCTGACCTTCAGATCCCAGCATGCCAAGTGTGTGTCGCCTGCAGTCTCTCTTTCTCTCTCATAACTACATGGTGTCTAAGCTGCAGGAACAGGAAGTGAACGGCTGCACTTTCTCAGAGAGGTTCTCCAACCCAGAAGTCCATGTCATCAAGCTATGGTCCGCTGGCTCAGGACTCTGTGGGTGCGCTGAACATATTGAACATATCGTCCCAGTTTTCTTGACTTATTCAGTCATTCTCAGATTTTACCCAGAATTCGTTGCTGTCAGTGGCTCAGCAGCTTTAATGACCTTAGGATACATCATGTGGAATTAATGTTCATCTATTATAAATTATATGATAGATTTGTGGAGCAAATAGGCATGGCATGGAGCTGTTCCTTGTCTTGTTTTACAAATGGCAGTTGGGCAAACTCAGAGTAAACATGGTCTGAACTTCTCATCCATCATGTGGATATAAATAAGCTAGAACTATAAGTCAGGAAGAACCACCTTGTTTCATCACACAATTTATCTTAAACCAGCCCAGGAGCCCTGTCACAGGGTATCAGACAGACTGGAGGAGAAGATTCCAAGGATCAACCAAATCTAAGTGTTTTAATGCTCTGAATTACTGCTCAGAAGGTCAGTAGTTTAAGCCCAAGCTCCACAATGTTGTCACTGCTGGGCCCTTTAGCAACCTTAATCCTGTCTGCTCCAGGAGGTGCCATATAATGGTTGACCCTGTGCTTTGTAACAGTGCTGGGATATGGAAAGAACAAAGAATTGTATTGTGCAGTAACGTATGTGGGACAAAAATCGAATAACTTAACTTAGCACTTGTTCCAAAAAAGGATGGAGCACTGTGGATGTGTATAATCACATATGGCATGAAAATATAGAGCATTTGCTTATAATCCATCAAGCCAGCATCACCCTACTGGTGATGTAGATACATTCCCCAAATTGCCATCCTTGCAGCATCCTTGTGCTTTTCAAGCCTCTGGGGATTAGAGCTCAGCGTCAGCCATGATAAGGTATCCTTGTAACAGATAGACCCTTGCTCAAGGGCCAAACAATGGAAACCTGGGGGAGCTGGGGCTTGAGCCACTGATGTTTAGATTAGTAACTCAGTGCCTTAACCCCTTTGAGCTACCACTTTGAACAATGAATCATAACCTATAGATATTTCCAGTGTGGGTATAGGAAATATTCTGACACATAGACTCCAATGAGAGGATTGCTGTAGCTCTTAAATAATAGCATTTAATACACAAATAAAAATGCTTGCTTATTTCAATCTGGAAAAGAAAGCGGATAAAATTCTACCTGGTGGCTTTGTTTCATACATTGTTCTTAGGTCCTTACAGGTGGAGGTGTCTGTCTCTCTGCTGCCCCCGGTGGCTAATGCTGGGTGGTGTAATGTTGTGCTAGTGTTAAGCAGCGCTGCTCCGGTAAATTGGGCTCTTGTGACTCCGGGTCTCCGTGGCCACATCTCAGTTCACGTAAGAAATACTATCAAAACAATCACACTTTGTTAACTGTATAGTTGATTCCACATTGTCCGTCACTCTCAATCCTTTGTCCTTGTCTCGCTCTTTCTTTCAGTCATCCCACAGTGTGACACCGCTGTATCCTCCCAAACCCGACCTCACCATGAGTAGCACCATTGTTCCAGACCTCATGGTAACCCCTGACCTGCTCGCCTGGGCCAGTCAGAACGGTTATCCATCTGTGATGTCATACACGGAAGCTCATCTAGCTAATCGACTTGTGATCAAGTTGAAAGGGAGCGGGGCAGGTAAGGCCAGAATCTTAGCCTCTGTGTGTCTCCTAACAGGCAAATACATTTTCATTAGGGATAGTTGATAAAATACCCAATATTTATTTGTGTTGTAGCTCTTTAAACCTTTAAAATCAAATAAGCCTTTACTGAATTCATACAAATTCTCATTCACATGCCACTAAATTAGTAGAACTTTTATGTACTCTGATGTAAATTATGTTAGATGTCAGAATTCTAAATTTCAAATTCTAACATTAGGTAACATTAGGTCCGTGCCATCAGAGAAGAAAAACTCCATAGATGTGATAACCTGGCCATTCAGTACATTCAGGTCGTCAGCTGACTTTTATTGCCACATAACATTGCTGAGCCTCGACCTGAGCAACCACGGTGGTACAGTACTGTTAAGAAACATCTTAGGCACGTGCTAAAAGATGATGTGAAGCAAACACAGCTTCAGAAATAGTAAAAATAAATGGTCCTGCAGAAAAAAAATCATTAGAGCGGTAAAGTAAGACAAACAAAACATCAGAAATGTGATGAAAATGTTGAGTAGAAGGGACTTTATGAGCAGTTTTGTGTCAGATTACCTTACAGCAGCCATCTCTTTTTTGGACGAATACAAAAAAAGCCCTCAAAGTGGGGATGGCTGTAATCGTCACTCCACAGAGCCAGTCAACATGATAGTCACCGTAAATACACAGAGTATACAGAAGACACAGAAACGACAATAATGGAATGACAATGCGCTCAAATACTCAGGAAACACAAACAAACGCGTGACACTGCAAGGCTTACTCCAAAAAAAAGACAAGTAGACTATGAAAACGTCACCTTCAAAGATGTACGGACAGATCATTGTTTGATCAAATCAGTTTGTGTCATATGATCCGAGACCTTGGTGATAATTAAAGCGGTAATGTAAAGTGCCACCATGAGATAAAACGCGGGTCATTCGAGCAAACATATCCACAGACAGCAGTCTCAAAACAGCAGTCCGAAGTGATATTCGCTCTGAGAGTGTTAGCTGCTCAAATCAAACTCTTATATAATATAATATAATAATCTACTTTAAACAGGGAGTGCATTTGGCTGAAAACGAAAGAAGTTCAACTTAGCGTAAACAAGGCGTAAGTCACACAACCATACGAAATTAGATTTCTTTGTACAGAAAGACAGGCAGAAATGTACATGGGCTTCAACCTGAAATAATAATATCATTGATTACATTAAAGCTGATCAGCTTATTTTTATCTTAAACCTTTTAACTATTTCTAAATCTCTGTATGACAGGTACTAAAGCTAGTAAGTTATAAATTAAACATTTATAACACATTTTAGCTGTAAAATAATAGTTGAAAAAACTTTTTTATATGGTTTTATATGTATTAGTGTACATAAAATTAATCAAACCCAGGATCAGGATCCACACATGCACACACACACACACACCACTCACAGGACAACTCGTACCGAACAGAATGTAGGACAATATAGTAAACACACCGGAGAATGTGAGCAAGCATGGCCTTCAGTGGGTGTTTTCCTAATTTCTGATTTGATTAAACACACTGAAGTCCTTCACAGGCTCCAGGCTTACATGCAAAACAACGTTGTTGTCTGTGAAATAAGGATAAACGAAACTTTGATTAGAGTGATGCGGCTTGAAGTGAGGTCACAGGAAGTGTTCAATTCCATTCGGCCCACATGAGACGCTGACACTTGGGCCAAATATTGTAGAAATCAGTAACTTCCTGCTGTCACTTATAGCACAGCAGCTGTACACACTCATTTCATCACTCACTTACAGATCGTCTGTACCGCTTCATCCTGTATACTGGGCCGCGGGGAGCCTGAAGCCTGTCCAAGGAGATTTAGGGAAACGCCCATTAGCCTAACCTGCATGTCTTTGGACTGTGGGAGGAAACCCACCAAGCACGCGGAGAACATGTGAACTCCATGCACACAGACCTTAGGTGGGAATCGAACCCTCAACCATAAAGGTCCAAGATGACAGTGCTAACCACTAAGCCACCTCGTTTCATTATCAGCCTGTTTTTCGTGTTTGTCGTGTTACTCCTTCAGACCTCCTCCTGTGCCTCAGGCTTCCCTGTGTCTGAAACGGTAGCGTTCCCGATCTGATTAAATGCGCTGATGTCCTTCAGAGACTCCAGAGTGCTAATGTAAAACACAATATAAGAGATATATTTTTAAAAACAGACCACACACACATCACTTCATAGTCCAGATTATGAAAATGCATGTGCTGAAGACCTTGATTTGTTCATTTAAACATGAAAGTAAACAGATTTAAGATAAGACAGTGAAGGTTGTAGCAAAGGCTGAGGCTTAAATCACACAGTCTGTATTAGAGACTTATACTTGAGGCGCAGGAAATCAAAACTGTCTGGAGTTTATGGTTTCTTTATCACTTTCACACACACACACACACGCACAGTGCAGGATGCCAGGGAGGCGAAGGTGGAGGAGACGTGGCTGAGACACTGGCTGTCTCGTGAGGTGGGAGATGGTCCAAGCAGCAGCAACGTCGTCAGCGTGCAGTGTGTGGACGGACGCCTCGCTGTCTCTGTCGATAAAAGCTCCTTACAGGTCAAACTCTAACACACACATTTCCATATTGTTTTTTTTCTACACTGTAATCTGGAATTGATCAAGCAGCATGTTCTTGAACATGAATTGTTTTTTTTGCCCTCACACACACAACCACATTTCTGCGTGCAGGCTCTCGCTCTGTCGGTTTCAGTGGTGACCCTGAGGGACCCCTCATGCCAGGCACAGTCCAACGGGAGCCATTTCCTCTTGGCAGTTCCAGTCATTTCCTGTGGGACTGAAGGAGACATGGAGCAACACGGCAGAGAAGTGCAGTACAAAAACACGGTGAGAGAAAAAGAGAGAAGCAAAGGGAGACACAGAGATTCAGAGGGACAGATATAAGCAGAGGGAGGGACAGATGGTGAGGGACAGGGAGATACATAAGAAGAGAAGTAAAATAAAAAGCAAGGCAGAGGGAGCGAGAAAAAAGAAACAGAGAGACCTATAGGAAAATGAATGCAGAGACAGAGACACAAAGCAAGTGAGACAAATGAAGAGAGGTATGTAGGTAAATGTACAGGTAAAGAAATAGCAAGACAGACAAAGGACAGTTAGTCAAAACTAGGTATTGGTGCTAAAAAGTGTCTCATCTTTTTCCAAATTTTCACCATTTTTCATAGATCTTAATGCTTCTTATGATCTTAATCTAGATTTCGCGTGAAAAGACATAAACCTGAAAAAGTTTTTAATTCTACAATGCAAAATTGTTAAGTTATTGCAGCATTGACATGGTTACAGGCACCTTTGACCAAAACCGGAATAATTTTATTTAAGTAACAATTTTTATAGGCCATATGCTTCTAGAAGCTTACACAAATATTAGTATCAATACTGAAGGAAATATGAATAATTATGAATAACTGTCCAATAATTCTTGTTAACACATACAGTATGCCATTCAAATTCCAGTGCTTTGCATGAGAGATGATTTTTGAGAAATTCTTACAAAGCAAAAAATCTGTAGTGTCCGTAACCACGTCAACTTCATATCTGCAATATCAAAATCTAGATTTATGATCTAGAAGATCATTGATTAGAATTTCTTTTTTAAAGTAACGGACACTACATGAAAGGGCATGAAACTGTATTTTGCAAATGTGTTTCAAAAGTGTTGCACTGTCGCCTTGCACCTGCAGGTCCCAGGTTAAATGTTCGCCTAGTGGCCTGTCTGCATGGAGTTTGCATGTTCTCCGTGCTTGGTGGGTTTCCTCCAGGTACTCCGGTTTCCTCCCGCAGTCCAAAGACATACAGATTAGACTAATTGCCGTTCCCAAATTGCATGTAGTGTGTGAAAGAGTGTGTGAGTGTTGACCGGAGGTCCTACCATGGTTGTACGAAATGGGAATAAAATACACTGGTCACCACTGGCCTCGATCGTCCCTAGTTGGACTATGGAGGTTCCTAGATGGGTGGGATCTGTATGCATATTTACAAAAAAACAAGTATCGGGAGATTAAAAGCATTAAGTATTATAAAAAAAATGGTGTTATATGATCCTATCTGAAAATTCACTTTTTCACCAAGGATAGACACTTTTTAGCACCAGTACCAAAAGGCTCTGGCCAGCCATAGATACAGTATAACCATATAAGGAAAGAGGGGAGGGGACCATGGAAAAAGAAAGCTGGGAAATTTAACACCATCTAGGGGAAATATAAGAAGACGAAAATCTAACACATAGTCTCCTGTAATAATGTCAATAATGGATGTGTATAGTGGACGTCCTGAAACCTCTGAAAAGGTGCTTTTTCTTGAAACTCATTTAACACAAGGACATTTTTACATTATGTGGTTCAGAGTGACGTTAAAGATTTTCCAGAGAAAGAGACACAGAACTGTCTTTTTTTAACCACACACTCTTTTTTTTTTTGTGAGTGTGTGATTACTGCTATGGCCCACGAAAAGCTCCCTGCTGCATTTTGTCTGCTTATAGTCCCGTAATGGCGTAATTGCATTTGGAATGAGTACCAATCGACCAGAGTGAGACCTGGTGCAGGAATATTCTGAGCATCTTCCAGGAAGTACATGTGTGACCTGGGTCATTGCGTGTGTGTGTGTGTGTGAGTAACTGTGACGTCCCCCCACTGTGCGTTCCAGGTGAAAGCGCCCTGAACAAGACGGACTGTACGGTTTCCATAGGGAGGGGTGACAGAGGTACATTAGATTCCTAGTCAAATTCTCAAAGTGTGTGTGTGTGTGTGTGTGTGTGTGTGTTTTCTCATCCAGATATTGCTGTGGAGGTCTAAGCCTTCGTTGGACAAGACAGACAAGACACCAGCCAACGAGTCAACTCCGCTGGTTATACATGTGAGTAAAGGGGCGTGGCCTGTGTGTCTGTGCCTCAGAGAGTGGCGTGGCCTCTGAGCTTGTGTCAAACGTGAGCATGTGTTTGTTCTGCTTTCAGTTCAGATGTATAGCGCCTCTGCCTGTTCTCGCCAGCGCGTCCACACCGAGCTCGTCCTCCAGGAAGCAGGGCGTGCTGCGGAGTGCAAGTGGCCCCCTGTCCAGCTCCGCCCCTGGCCCCGCCTACAGCCCTCCCTGGCTCCCAGCCTCACACGGCGGTCCTCATCTGTCCATGCGACTGTTCGCCACAGACAGATTTGAGGAGAGAGCGGTGGGACCCTGTGTGGTGACGGTTCATGGGCGTGTGTACGCCGAGGTCAGCATCACACACGCCATCGCCACCAGCTGCTTCTTTCATGATGCCGATCACATACTTTCACATGCTTTCTCATTTTTTTATCTTTGTCTCTGTCTTACTTTCTGTCTATTTACGTCTTTCTCTCACTTCATACGTGTCATTCTTTCTCTCTCTCTCCCTCCCTCAGATCTCAGGCAGTATAGGGGTCAGAGAGAGGCTGGAGGTGAGCTCGTGTGTGTTCTCTCCGCTATCAGACCTACACGCACAGATTGGCTGGTCCATCATCCGAGACTTCTGTCCTGCTGACCCATCCTTCGTCACACACACAGACACACGGACACAACACAGAGCGGGTAAGGACAGGGACACAGAGAGCGATGAGGGAGAAAGAGAGGAAAATGACGGAGAAGGACCGGAGGAAGACGAGGCTGAGCAAGAGCAGGACACCGGAGAGGACGAGACACGTCTAGTTTCAAAAACGAGGGACGATGAAGAGGGAACAGTAACGAGGACACTTTCCCCAGACAAAATCTTACAGAAAACAAAGGACAGAGGAATGGACGTGGGACAGCGGGCAGACAAAACGGAGAAGTTGGAGAAGACGGAGCAGTTCAGGTTCAGCTTCATTCTGAGGCCGGTGTTCAATAACTCCATCCAGTTCCTGCACTGCAGCCTGCAGCTGTGTGGAGGCGCCACTGAGACACGCAGAGACTGCAGGAACACACACGATGAGACGCACGCGACCGCAGCTCCACAGGTACACACACACATACACACACACGACTACAGCTCCACACACACACACACACACTCTGAAACATACACAACTGCAGCTCCAAAGGTAACACACACACACACACACACACACACAAGCGCACACAAACACATAGACACAGATACAGAAACACACTCACACACACACGCTGAAACACACACACACACACACATACACTCAAAATCCTGCAGGTCCACAGGGAACATACACACACACTGCCACACACACACTATAAATCACCTGAATATTATAAAGGTCTGTCTGAATGACTTTTCTTCTCGCTCTCAGTGTGAGTACAGGACGCTGTCCAGGCCGGTGTTGATCACATACGTCCCTGATGCAGTGGCTGGTCTGGTGCCGCCTCCTGCTGGTCAGTGCTCAGCATTACAACAGTACTCTCATAAAAATAAATGCATAAATAAGTTCATTAATTAGGTTGCATTCAAACATGCATTTCTTTATTTATGTTAAATAAGTTTATATTTTTCTGCAAGTGATTTGTAAAAATTATTTTGCGTTTTATTTAATTTTTTTCTATTTATCTTGCTGGGTTTGTTTGTGTGTGTTGTGTGTTGTTAAAGGTAAACTGGCACAGAAGCCTCATGTGACAGAGACAATGATGTCCAGACACAGCTCATCTAGTGGCAGTAAAGACAGACAGTCTCACACACACAGATACACACACACATTGTATCATATACATAACGTTTGTGCATCATGACGCTGATGTGTGTTGTTTATCAGGTGTTACACTGAAGCTGATATCTTGTGTTTGTGTTTAGTTGTGAGCTCGGTGTTGATCAGTGTGATTGCTGCGTTCCTTTTGGGTGTGGTCGTGATGGGTGCGCTGTGGTGCATCCACTCATGCACAGGTACCACACACACACACACACACACACACACACTCTATTATCTCATATCATCATGAAACTAGTGCAAGAACTTTCTCAGTTCTATATATACAGTGCTGTGAAAAAGTATTTGCCTCTTCCTGATTTTTTTTTTTGCATATTTGTCACACTTAATTGATTCAGATCAACAAACAAATATTAATATTACACAAAGATAACCAGAGTGAACAAAGAACAGTTTTTAAATGATTATTTCATTTATTAAGGGAAAAAAAGATCAGTTCTTTGCACAGTTTGTCCAAACTGTGGATCAAACCTGCTTAAGTCTGGCCTTTAATTTTGTTCTTTTACTCTGGACGTCTCTGTGTAATATTAAATTTTGTTTGTTGATCTGAATCATTTAAATGTGAAAAATATGCCAAAAAAAACAACAACAAACAAACAAAAAAGGAAAGGGCCAATACTTTTTCACAGCACTGTGTATACAGTTTACAGGGCTATATAGGCTCTCTCTTCAGTATCGGGGTTATTTCGTGTAGATTCATGATCGATAATCTCTGAAATTTCATGTCCAGGTTTAAACATTGTAAAATGTGAAAAGTTTAATAAGGGGAAGGGAGGTGAATATTTCTTGAAAGCCACTGGCATCATGTTTAGAGAAATGTCATGTGATGTTGTCACCAGGGAGACGTGCAACTGTGCGTAGAAACAGTCTCCAGGAGACGCCATCCTGGACACCAATGTCTCCGCTGGGACAAACCAGCAGCTCGTTGTAGCGATGGGTCCAATCACAGTGGTACAGTCCACAAGAACCATGATAAATAACAAATGCTCAGTGTTCTGGACTCTTGATTGGTTTAATAACTCTTTACTCTTTACTATGTGATATTTTACAGGTGTTGGATGAAGTAGAGGATGGAGTGTATGGATATGTGTGTGTGTATGTGAAAGAGAGAGAGACACACACTTGGACAAACTGTGCATCATAATAAACTGTAATTTGATGAGCCATGGACTTTATAACCTCATCGACGAGCCTCAAGTGCGAACCCGCCGTTTATTAAACCACTTTGTTCGATCAGCACCACTGCACCAGATGTTGACCTTTAAAATATGGTCCAATGCCCTGCCCATAATGTGATACGAGTTACACCATGTTGATGATGAATTCTGGACTCTTGATTGGTCAGAAAGAAAGTGTTGCTTAGTTTTCTATAACTGCAGCTCAGACAATAGCGCAGGATCATGTAAATGCGCTTGTTCTAATACACTCCAGGGCCCGTATTCACAAAGTTTCTTAGAATCCTCTCAGAGAGCTCCTATCTTCGCTTACACATTCCTACCTGAGAGTCCTAGACTAAAAGTGATTTAGGAAACTTCTCAGAGCAACTCTGAAGAAGGAAAGAACAAAACCCTTTATCTTAGTGAGGAGGTGTGGTTGACTCCGTTGCTAGGGATGATGCAACAATTCAAGGACTGTGATTGGTTGATAAAAAAAATCTGTAAAAGGTCTTAAAATGCGTTCTTTGTGAAAATAAAATATATATGATAACAGAATAGACAGTGAAATCATGTTTGTATATAAAGAAATTGTATAATCATGACTACAGGCTACTTTATGCAACGTTTCTGTTATAGGTTCAATATCTTAAAGTTAATTAAAACAGCCAAATGTTAAAAATGTGTCTACTTTTGAAGCAACCAATTTCCACACAGTAGTTACTATATTTAAGTTCTTACATTTATTCACTACACTGATTTTATTACTTGTGATACATTTCAGATTGATGGGAGCAAAATGACTCATCTTTTACCAGTTTACATGATGGAAGGACCGTCTTTTTAAGTTACACTTTTGGATGGTATGTAGCCAACAGTCCAATAGAGATGAAAGGAAGTAAAACAACAAGAAAGCCAAATTGGACAGAAGAGCAGTGTTTACTTTCACGTTCAGTGCTTGGAGAATATTTCTTCTTTTCGCAATTTTGTCCTCTGCTATAGAAACTCCTAAACCTCTTAAAAGTCCTCGTTTTTAGGGATAAAATGTTTCATGAATCATTTTTATCTTTACTAAGATTCAGTCCTCAGTTTAAGGGGAAATTCTTTTCTCACTAGGAGCAACTTTTAGGCTTAAGAAGCTTTGTGAATACGGGTTCTTTAAAGGCAGTTCTTTTTACGAGATGTTTATGTCGCATTTATGGAAAGAGTCTCCAGTGTTAGCGCTTTGCAACATTCAGAGTTGAAGCTTTAACTTTCATTTCTTCAGGACAGAGATGAGTTTACGATTTTACACTTTACTTTAAGTTTCCCTGCAACATGACATATATTTGTTATTATATAAACTATAATAAAGGGAGAGAGAGAAAAAGAGAGGCTGGCGAGGGAATTAGTGATTATACCCACTAGAACAGGAACATGTTTTGCAGATGTATAACTTTAAATGAATTTGAAGTTACATGACATCCTTTAATATTTTTTTTTTAAAAATTGGTCAAAATGTTGTATGTAAAGACAATATATACTGTATATTGTGTGGTGGAGGGGCAACAATAACTTCTATTTCATGTGATCCTGTATCATACCACCCTGTCACTGATTAACATCCTTTCACAGCCTAACCCCTGTAAGAAGTGTCTTTTTTCTTACTTTGTGACTTTTTTGTGGATGTATGAAAAAGTGATGATTTAGTTTGAGCTGCTTTTCAACCGAATTCAAACAAATTATTTATAGATTAATAAATTTTAGAATACAGTAATTTGTATATGTGTTTATATGTGTGTGCGTGTTTGTGTGTGAGACTGATGTGTTTCAGTGTTCCTATCATTCCTCAGACATCATTAAAGTAAATTTGTCCTCGCAAAGTCTTATTCTTTTTTTCTATTCTTTTAACAAGTTTATATATATATATTTTTTTTAATCTCACAGACGGAATGTTCACCTTATTTATAGCTCTACTATGGGGAAACAAAAAAACCTCTTTGGATTGGCCAGGGTTCCTCCGCCTCTAGCTCCTGTCAGTCACAGAGACACTAACTAATCAGTGATGTCTGTGAGTTTGTGTATGTAGAAGAGGAGGGATAGCACTTTCCTCTCAATGTGTTAAGCTGCCAGGTGATGTTTTACTTCAAAAAAGATGTCGTTGGTTGATTTCACCAATTATGCACATGAAAATGACCCATTTTAGTTTTTTTTTTATTTGCATAAAACAGTGGGAAGTACGAGATTAGATATTAGGGGGAATATACATTTCCTGTACATTGCAGGTTAGGATATTTTAGCATTGCGCGCTAACTCAGGCTGCTTTGGTAGGCCACGCTGCTGTTAGCGCCGCAGTGCGTCTCGAGGTGACGCTGCAGATCCAGTTTCCTCTGGAAGCTAAGCGGGCAGTGCAGGCAGCGGAAGGGTCTGTAGCTGCTGTGTTTCCTGCTGTGAGTGATCAGGTTGGAGCTCTGACTGAACGCCTTCCCACACACCACACACACATGGGGCTTCTCACCTGTAGGTGACAGAGAGAAAGGTCATGACAAGAAAAGGCTTGAGGTAGGAGATAACCTCATTTTCACTTCATCACAGATGTGACGTGAGGTTTCACGACCGTTATACTGCTTTGTAAGCTATTAAATTAGCAGAATGCTAACAAATTCTCAAAAATCTCACTTGCAGCGCCTGATTTGTGTGTTGTAGGGATTTTTTTTTTTATTATTATTAAGTTGCACTTGTATTGTCTGGAATACTCAAAGAATGACTGGCTACATTTGTGTTTCATTTACAGTCTATATTCCAGACACATAATAACGGCGTAACCAAGATAGTTTCCTCTGCAAATATTAGCTAGCTATGTTAACTCATGTACTCATGTAAATTATTCAGAGAATTACATTAAGCATTCATCTTAGCTTGTGGTTGTATTGATTATTAGCATAGAATACATAGCTATGTTTACTAGTTGGCAAAGTTAGCTAGCTAGTTTTCAGCTAAAGATTGAAGAATTATTAACTTCTTAAATTTTCCAATATTTTCAGGTTAAACCACAGATATAGCACATGATGTCTGCCAGTAATCTATGTTGATTAATTTGAAATTTATTAACTCTACTTGCTAGCTAGTGAATTTATCCAGTTTATTTTTCTGCACAAACTACAGATGGCTACATGATGTTGTGTATTCACTGTCTAAAAATGGTAAAAGGAGGATTAGCTAAAATAAGATTAGCTAAGCCAGTTTTCATTGCAAACATTAGCTCTGTTAGCTTTTATCTGCGTTCTACTGAATGTTGAGTATCATTACATAGACAGCTAAGCCAGTTAGCAAGTTGTGACCTGTAAATGTTAGCTAGCTATATTTAGTTTTTATTATTAAGAAGAATCACCAACTAGGTTAGTTTGTGGCTACTTTGGTGTGGAACCATTAGCTACATTGGCTTGTGCCACTGTTGCCTTTAGTTTATATTCTACATGTCTGTCACCTGAGGAAATTAGATAGTCCAGTTACAGTGATAAAAATGAGTAATGCTAGTTTGCGTTTGCAGTAGCACTGAAATAGAAATAAGGGATGAGGGACGGTGTGGGGGTATTAGGGGGAACTTGTAGGATATTTGTAAAATTTGTAAATAGCATGTCCAGCACTGTGCAAAAGTCTTAGGCACGTGCAAATAAATGCTTTAGAGCATGGACAATGTGCTTTCTTTTCTGACACTTGACCTTGAACTTTTAATGCTTTTGTACTGACTCAATAATAACGTCCTAAATTATGTAACATAGGATATGATTTCACACAGTTTCACTCCAAAATGTTTATAATCTACAGGAAATCCATGACAGCAGACAGCAAACAGCAAACTATCACATTACTCATTTAAATAACTTTCATGCATCGAAATGACCTCATACAGGTTTTGTGTATATATTGAGGTCCTGAACTCAGTCAGTGGAGTTTCCAATGCTGTAAGTTAACTTACAAAGAGAAGTAGTTGAGGAAGTTGTATGTCTCATTCGGTTCCTATTTTAAAAGCTTGATAATTTTTTTTCATTAGTGTGTGTACAGTGTATAATTTAGGACTTTTATTATTGATTCAGAACACAGCAGGTTAATAAGCATACTGTAAGAGTTACACTGACCTATATAGTGTTATATTTGAATACATATATAACATTATACTCATACTGTACATGATGATATTGCTGGGCACCTAATGGCTAAATTCGATGAGCATTAGGACATTACACACCACCAATTAAGAGTCAAAACTAAACAATTTCACCTTGGAGTGTGTGTAGACTGGTTACATATATATTATTCCTTCACACAAAACAGAAGAATGGAATATGCCTGTGAAACTGTACAGTTCAGTATATATTCACAGTGCTATGAATGAATTACAGTTTCATAGTATGATTGATTTTTGATAGTTCCATTGTTGTACAAAGCTCCACTACGCCTCGACCCCGCAGTCGAGCTTGCAGTGGGGAACCCTGAGGTGACTACTTCCCTCCCAATTTCATACTCATTTTGTCGCTGACAAACAACAATCAGGGCACCAACGAGGTTAATTATCCCACACAGTGGCATAAAAAATGCGTTGTGCAAATGAGCAATATTTCTCAAAAAAAACGATTGTGCAAATATTATTTTGCATGATAAGAACATGACACAGCTGAGGGAGAGGAAGGGTTTCCTTCTATCCACTGACTGTTCACTTCTTTCTCATATAAATCACACTGTATTAGTAGTTTTTTTTGTAATATTTATCTCCCATAGATTTCACTTAGTTATTGTCACAATTACAAAATAAATCACATCCTGTCTTGATTCAATGCGGAACAGGTGTTTTAGTTTCTATTTGCGGGGCAATATGAAGGGTCATTAACCAGCTACATTAGTATCCATGTGTGTGTGTGTGTGTTTGTCTTACCAGTGTGTATGAAGGTGTGTTTCTTCATGTCAGATTTCTGGTGGAATCTCTTGCCACAGTATTGACACGGGTACGGCCGAGTGTCAGAGTGAATCAGCAGGTGAGTAGAGAGTGTCGATGAGCGTTTAAACACCTTCCCACACACCTTACAGACAAAACTGCGCTCCTGCCACACACACACACACACACACACACACACATACATTTATGTACACCTTGTAGAGTGTTGTGGAGTTGTGTAGGATTGTTTGAAGTCATGTTGAGTTGTGGGAAGTTGTGGATCAAAACTAGTACAACTTGGTAATCCTGTAAAGCAAGGCATCCAAAAAAATAATAAACCCACACACACACACACACACAGGTTTGTCTTACTTTAGCCCTGCCGTAGAAGCCAGCAGGGGGTCGGAGGCCATGATGCTGTGCGCTGAAACCCGGCTCAGTCAGTGGAACGGTGGCTCTGTTGATGTGAGACCTGCGCAGGTGAGTCACTAAACCAACAGCTGATGACAACACCTGAGACACGGCACAACACAATACAATTACCATTAAAGAGGATAGGGGTTTAGTGTGTCATTATTGCTCACTACAGATCAAAGTGTCTGCAACGTTTGATGATTTATGAACAGCTCAAAGGAGTTCTACTACAGTCTAGTGAAATCTGAAAAATGTATTCTATTATTCCTAAGAATTTGTAAAATTTGCTGTAAAAGTTCTAAAGTTATACATTTTTAAAAGTTTAAATATTTCTTAAAAATTCTAAAGATGTTCCAAACAGCTTTGAAAAGTGCAAAAGGAAAAGGAAAGGAAATTTGTTGCATTATGTAGTGCTATACAGAGTTGAGCAGAGCTCTAAAGAACTGTACAGTTGTGTTGTGATGATTTTTTTGTAGAATTTTGTAGAGTAGTTCAGAATTATTATAGAGTTGTGTAGAGTTGTATATTGTTGTCTGGAGTTATGTAGAGCTGTGTAGAATTGTGAAGGAGTTGTGTAATGTTTTCAAAATAATGTAGCATTGTATAGTGTTGTGTGGAGTTGTGTAGAGTTATACAGAGCTTTGTAGGGTAATGGAGACTTTCATAGAGATTACAGAGTTGTGTGGAGTTGAGTTATGTCGAGTTGTGTAGATTTGTGAAGTTTTGTTTAGAGTTGTGCAGAGAGTTGTAGAGTAATTTAAATTGTGTAGAATTGTTGTGTGATGTGTGGAGTTGTGTAGGATTGTTTGAAGTCATGTGGAATTGTTTGGAGTGGTTTAGGGAAATGTGGAGTTGTGTAGAGTTTTATAGAGTTGTACAGAACTATGATGTGAGTAAAGTTTTGTAAAAAAAAATGCAGATTTGTGTAGAGTTGTGTGTAATGTGGAATTGTGTTGGCTTGTGTAGAGTTATGTGGAGTCGTGTCGAGTTGTGGAGAATTGTGAAGTTGTATGTCAGAGTTGTGCAGAGATTTGTGAAGTAATGCAGAATTGTTGAGAGTTGTGCTGAGTTGTTCGTGAAGTTGCGTAGAGTTGTGTGGAGTTATGTTGATTTGTGTCGAGTTGTGTGGGGTTGTGTAGAGTTGGGCGGAGTTGTTTAGGTATATGGAGTTGTGTAGAGTTTTCTAAAGTTCAAATACAATTTCTCCTTTAGCCTACAGAATTTCTATGGAATTATAAAGCTGTGAGTAAAATTTTGTAAAATTATGCAGATGTTGTGTAGAGTTGTTCATGAGTAATGTGAAGTAGAGTAGAATTGTGCAGTGGCGAGTGGATTTGCGGGGACTTGTGTGGATTTGTATAGAGTTGTGTGGAGTTCTGTTTGGCTGTGTATTGGTCTGACCTTCTCACAGAGGGGACATTCGCACAGCGGTGTGCTGGAGGTGTCCTGCAGCCTGTGGCTCAGCAGCACCTGCACCAGTCGCTCCAGTTCCTGTTCCCTGTGGGAGCTGAGTGTATGGCTCAGTGGCGGAGACCACACTGTGGTGGACACCGGGGGGCGCTCACTCTCACCTGCCTGTTCATCTGCTGGGACACATGCAGTAAGGCATCAACCAAGAAATGCATTACACTTTCACGTCTATTATACATGTGCTCTGATCTATCAATTTGATCAGAACCCAAATGTTCGGAGACCCTGTACTTTACCTGTTCTCCAGATGCCCCAGGTCTCAGCCTGGGAGGCGCCGTCTGGGTTGGTTTCCACAGGAACCCAGTGAGAAGTGGGGTAACTGGGAGCCAAGGGCAATTTGGGGCTGAGCGCTAGCGCATCAGGTGATCTGTCCCCGGTGGAGCTGCGCATGGTTCCGAGTTGCCCTTCAGAGTGGTAGGTGCGGGAGTGGGCAGGACGCGAGGAATGTGACCCTGCCCTCTTGCTCTTGACCAGAAAAGAGCGAGGCATTTCAAATGAAAGGTTACAGGAGGAGGAAGAACAGATGTCTAGAATAAAAGAGAAATAAAGCAGAGCGTTAGTGGGGCATGTTTCCTGACTTAGAAAAAAGATGCACTTTATTCATCTTTTAGACTTTTTTTTTGCGCTAAATCTTGATTAGCCAGGTGTGTGTGTTTGTGTAACAGTTTCGATGTGGCTCATGGAAGTTTAGTGCAACACAGATAACAGATATTTTGCTTCATCGCTAAAATATATTCTTCTAACAGTTTTGTTATTGATATGGTGTGTGGACTAAAAGTGTTTTATGGAAAAGTCTGTAAATGGAGACAATAAAAGGAATAAAAAATATTGACATGAGAGAAATAATGAAAATAGAAATATAAGATCTTTTATAAATTTAAAATTGCCTTTTATATGATTAAGAATCCCGTATTCAGACTGGTCAGGAAGTGTTAATTAATTTCCTTAATTAAGTTTATATAAAGCAGTTTGTTCTAATATGTTTCTAATATAATTTCTACAGCAACAGTTCATCTGTACAGCAGACATTTCACATAATTTAATAAGATGCTAATAATAAACAGAATTAAAAGCATGCGATTTGATAAAGAAGACATTTGAAACACTTATACATTGATGTTTTCTGTAAGGAGATGGAACTGGAGACTCCCAGTGTCTGCATTTTTGTAAGAGTCAGATTTGAAGCTGTAACTTTAAGATTTGAAGCTGACACCTTCAGGAATGAGGCGAACACAACAAGCTGCGTTATTTCCGAAACGACAGAGAAGATTCATTTTCTGTGAGAGGATTAAAAACACTGCTGTTACAGAAAAATAATCAGCTTCAGGTACGCCTGCTACATCGCTTCTCGCAGGTGTTGTTTTTCCCTCTTGACCTGGAGTGTGTTATGCCTTAAATAATGTAGTCATCGCTTATCATGAGCTCTCAACCACGCCAAGCACAAACATCAATCATGAGAATTTAGGAAAGATTTTAATGTTAATTCTAAATATTGCTCATCCTAAATCTAACAAGAATCAATCCTGAAAATCTTAGACGTCTAGAAATCTAACGTCTGGTTTGATGCAATGTTTTAAAAATATAAAAATTATATTTACCATTTGATGGATGCAATTGCGTTTTATTTTCTACTGTGTCTTCTATATGATGGAGTGTGATTTCAACACACACACACCACACACCTGTGTGATTCAGTTAGGAATCCAGAGCCTGAGGTTTAGGTTTTTACCCAGATACACACTGTGGCCTTTTCCAGCTGTGCTGAGCCTCGAGTGAAACTTTTCTCTCGTTACAAACTCAGAACTCAACTGACATCAGCTTGGTAAATAGTAAACTTTGATTATATCTCCCTTCTGATTATATCTGACCTTCCCACACATCAGCATGGGTTGTTATAAGATTACATCATCAAACCTGTAATTTGGTTCGATTACTTTGAAAGATTTTGTAAAATTCTTTGTTTTAATTCTAGTATAATTAGCTTGCTTGATTTAATAAAATTCAATTAGGTTTATTAATCAAGGTACAATTCTCAAAATGGTTCATGTCAAAAGTTAATATTTCTGTTTTATTTGTTGTTCCAGCAAATCTGTCAGACAATCTTTTTTTTTTTTAACTTGCTTTACCAAAAAAAACAATCAATCTCAAACAATCATGTATACATACATAATTGTTTGAGATTGATTGTGTTTTTTATATATATATTCAAAAGAGATTTTCCTCTAAATAGTGACATTTACTGTACATACTATAAATACATAAGGATCATAAATTAATCTAAAATTAATTTGAAGTACATTTTAATCCTTTGAAAATTTATTTGCAAAACATTAAAGAACATCATCTGATGATGATCTAATGACACAAAATTAATCACTTTTACACTTTTTTTTATCAAACAATAAAAAATTAACATAAAATAAAATATTAAATAAAACATTAAATAATTCTACCAAAATAATATGTTATATACACATAGGTACATCCACAGTGTAGATAAACTAAATAAATAAAAAGTATATTTAAGTGCACAAAGTAAGCAGGACAAATAATTATTAAATAAATACCAATACTTATTATTATCATGTTTAATATTTTCGTGATCTCTGTATCAAACTGCTGCTTTTATTTCTAAATGTTATTAGACTTACCTCTTAAGTCATCAGCAGGACTGAAGCCTGATGAACGAGTGTGTATATGAATATGTGAGTATGTGTGTGTGTGTGTGTGTGTGTGTGTGTGTGTGTGTGTGTGACTGTATGTGTGGTGGTAGTGGTGGTGGTGGTGGTGGTGGTATGTAGGCTTGTATGTGTGTATGTTCTCTGCTTTTGTACAGTCATCACGCGATCAAGAACTAATGTGATTGAACCAGACTGAGGTTGGACCGAGAGTGTGTTTCTGTGTGTGTGTGTGTGTCAATGTGTGTGTATGAGAGAGAGATAAAGAGAGAGAGAGCAAACTTGGAGAAAATTTAAGTTTGTGTTTAACCAACAAATGAGACTGAATTCCTCAAAATGTTCGAGTTGTAATATGTTTATAGTCTAAAATAATTCAACACCGCAAGACCAGAAAACTCTGCATTATTATTTTTCAATTTAACTCCCAAGCGAACTTGAGTTAAAGCTCTAATTTTAAGAAACAATTGTTTGTAAGACATTGATTTTGTTTGAAATGTAGCTCTGAAACCCTGTAATAAGTTTATTAAGCATTAGTTTATCAGGATCTGTGAGTGGCCAGATCTTAAACACACTTATAACAACATGTAATAAATCACATAAAGAAATAAACACATCATTGTTGTCATGACAAGTTTTCTGTACAAAGACATTCATTTAGGATTTACAGAAGGAGTCTCCAGTGTCAGTGCTTTGTGATAGAGACTTTTCTTTATAACATGGGGAGTGTTCAAGATGGAGTGCTTGTCTGTCTTATTAATTTCAGGAGAAAATTAAGAAATTCCTGTTTATTTAAAAAAAAAATGGGTTGTTGAAGTTCATTATTTTTAGAAATTGCACTAGAACTCATCACAAATCGATCAGCAATTTAAACTTTAAGTACTTAATCAAACACTTTTTAATACATTGAAGTGTTTTCAAAATTGTATTCACTTACGCACTGAACCTTTATTGTTGGGTTTGTGGAACTAAAGTGAATCAAACAAACAAAAAAAAGAACAAAAACTTTGACTTTCACTACAAAGCATAACTTTCAACGTGATGAATAAGCTATAAAAAATGTTGTTTTCTACTTGGTATGTTCGAGATGGCTTTTTTTTAGAGGTTATATAAATAAACTGGTCAGGAAAGCAACACACAGAGAATCTTAACTGCATGTTCACTTGAAACTGCTGATAAGTTCACGAGTTCCTCTAACTGGTGGTCAGAAGGTGAGAAACTGTGCGCTGATGGTACTGCAGACAGCAAAACAAAGCATTTTAATCAAACCTGGCCATACACACAAGCTGACCTTCTATTGGTTCTATTGGATAATTAATGAAGCTAATTAAATGTATAATCTCATTAAAAAGATAAATAACCTTAATTTCACCCTAATCTAACCTAAGTAAGTTTTAGTTGAACATGTTTATAAAGTAAAAAAATACCATTTCATTTTGAAGACCAGCCAAATGTTCCCACAAAATTAGTATATGTGCATGTAATGTGAACATGTGACACATTTGACGATGTAATGTCATTTGGCTGGTTACCATGAGCATGAGAAAACGTATTTAAAGAAAAAAATCAAAAAAAAAAAAAAATGTCTCAAAAGATTTCTCTTTCTTCCTATTAGTGTTAAACGTTTCAGCTTAGCCTATTGTTATAGAGACACTAATTTATGATAGAAACACTATTATAAAAGTTGTAAATGGAAATCTTGCATATGATCACATTCACAGTTACTCTTAAAACAGAAGTTGACTTTTGCGTGACTTTTTTTTCTATTCTTTTTTTTTTGTGATGCGACGTTTTTCGGAAGCTCAGATCTTGTCAAACCGATGTGAAGTGTAAAGTATTTTACCAGAACAGAGCTGATTCTTACTAGGCGTTTTTCTTTCTTAAAAGCATCACAAGCTAAAAGTCCCTAACGGACCGTGTGCTCAAAAACAACAGCTTATTATGTAACTCTAAACTTACACTTCAGTTTATTCATGAAAGCAATTTTTTTATCGAAAGAGACTTACATCTAGGAAAGGTGTTGGAAATAGTTACGTAGCAGTGGCTGTAGAGCGAGTGATTGAGCAGAGCTTCTGTAAGATGAATCACCACAGCGTGGGCAAAAATAAACCTTCAGCCACACCAAACACTTGTGAGAATTTCTTGCTGTGGTTTTTTTTGTGTGATTTCTATGAAGATTAAAGAAGATTGTTGGCTAATATTTCCTTAATAATCAAATAGAGTATAACTCCTCCACAGTAACTGTTTCTTTGACCTGGTAAATCAGTGATTTTGGGGAACGAATGTTTTTATATATATATATATATATATATATATATATATATATATACACACACACACCATATAGGTCTGATTGGTGGATTGCTGCAGAG
>JAQMYJ010000021.1:3095805-3107768 GCA_030014305.1 Clarias laeviceps
GAATTTAATCCATTTTAGAATAAGGCTGTGACATAAAATGTGGAAAAAGTGATGCGCTGTGAATACTTTCCGGATGCTCTGTATATAAATTATAGCACAACCAATTTGAGAGAGATTTTTTCATGTTTAAGTCTCAATTTCTGAACAGCTGAAGGCACCGTGAGCATCTGTCTGAACAGTGAATTGACATTTAATTCCTAGATGAATGGACAGGTGAATCCCAGGGATGAATAATCCTTTGTGAATCCCAGGGATGAATAAACTGAAGTATACAGCTGAAACCCAAGACAACAACAAAGGAACTGGTACATTCCAAATATGTACAAACACCATTAAGAGAGCCTTACATTACCATAGCCTGTTGGACAAGCTAGAATCCTTTACACTAGGAACACCAACCAACACCAACCCCAATGTGAAGCATGGGGGTGGCAGCATTGTGTTGGTAGAAACTAGTGCATCTCTGAAAATACAGTGGTGTGCAAGTGTTTGCCCCCTTACTGATTTCTTATTTTTTTTGCATGTTTTTCACACTTTAATGTTTCAGATCAAACTAATTTAAATATTATTCAAAGATAACACAAGTAAACACATCATGCAGTTTGAAGGCAGTTTAAATGAAGGCTTTTATTAGTATTGAAAGCAAAATCCAAAACTACATAGCCCTGTGTGAAAAAGTGTTTGCCCACTCTAAAACTAATACTGTAACTGGTTGGGCCACCCTTAGCAGCAACAACTGTAATAAAGGATTTTCAATAACTTTCAATGAGTCTGTTACAGCGCTGTGGAGGAATTTTGAGAGGAATCTATCTCAATTGGATTCAGGTCAGGACTTCGACTAGGCCACTCCAAAGTCATTCATTCTTCATTTTGTTTTTCTTCAGCCAGTCAGAAGTGTACTTGCTGGTGTGCTTTGGATCATTGTCCTCCTGCAGAACCCACGTTTGCTTCAGCTTGAGGTCACAAACAGATGGCCGGACATTTTCCTTCAGGATATTTTGGTACACAGCAGAATTCATGGTTCCATTTATCACAGCCAGGTCCTGGTCTTCCAGGTCCTGAAGCATAATCACACACACCTTCCAAAAAGTTTTTCCAACTTTTGTCTAGTCAGTCCACAGAGTATTTTCCCAAAAGTCTTGGGCATCGTCAAGATGTTTTCTGGCAAAACTTTCGGCAGTTGTTTTCATCTTGGAACTCTGCCCTGCAAATCATTTTTGCCCAGTCTCTTTCTTATGGTGGAGTCATGAACACTCACCTCAACTGAGGCAAGTGAGGCCTGCAGTTCCTTGGATGTTGTTGTGGGGTCTTTTGTGACCTCTTGGATGAGTTGTTGCTGGGTAATTTTGGTCAGCCAGTCACTCCTGGGAAGGTTCTCCACTGTTCCATGTGTTTGCCATTTGTAGATAAAGCCTCTCACTGTGGTTCGCTGCAGTCCCAAAGCTTTAAAAATGGCTTTATAACCTTTTCCAGACTGATAGATCTCAATTATTATTTTATTTTATTTATTTATTTTTATTTATTTGGCTCTCAACATGATGTCTAGATTTTGAGGATCTTTTGGTCTACTTCACTTTGTCAGGCAGGTCCTATTTAAGTTATTATTTTGCTTTCAATAGTAATACAAGCCTTCATTTAAAAACTGCATGATGTGTTTACTTGTGTTATTTTTGACTAATATTTAAATTTATTTGATGATCTGAAACATTAAAGTTTGACAAAAGTGCAACAAAATAAGTCATCAGTAAGGGGGCAAACATCTTTTCACAGCACTATGAAACACATCATAACAAATAAGGATTATCTAAGAAATACTGATGCAAGACATCAAAAAGTTAAAACTAGGTATGTCAAGAGATAGTGATCCAAAGCATACCTTCAGAGTTTAAGGATAGCAAAGTTACTATTTGGGTGGCCATCATAAAGACCTGGCCCAAAATTCAGAGCCACAAGGACCACAAACTGGGCAGAGTTGTGTTAACAGGCAACAAATCAGGCAAAATACAGTATAAGATGTTTGTGGAAGGTTACAATAAGAATTTATGTCAAGCAGTGCAATAAAACCCTAACAAAGGGTATTAAGCTCTTGCTGATGAAAATAAAATCTGACAAATTCATTTGAAGAAACCTGAAATACGAAAGAACAATCTCAAAAAACAATAACAAGGCATGGTAACTTCAGATACCTGAATACTGTCCATTCCTTAGCAACTGTGTGAATGTTTAAACTTGTCTCTGAGAAGGTAATCAAAATTTGGTGACAGTGAATATGATAAGGGAGTATGTTAATGGGTGTTGTGGTCTGTGGCAGCCATGTTTGGAGGCTGCAGTATGTTGTAGGAATCAACTGCAGTGGGAAATCAGCTCAGTCTGGGGACCTGAATTCTTACATGGCCTCCCTTTGGAGTGGGGACCCTGGGCATTCAAGGTACTTGGCATGAAATTCTTGCCAGAAAAGTGCTCCCAAAGTTACAGGTTTGAGGCATAAAACATAAAGCAAGGGGCCAATGTTAGAAGGTCTAATTTTCATATAACAGCATTAACTCTGCTCACAATGCAGTAGGGGCAAATGTTCCTGGCACTGAGCATTTTACCACCCTAAATGTTCTGTATGTCATTGTTCAACAACCATACCTGGTAATCTGGTTGATGGGGGAGTTTCTCCAGGTCTGCAAACCACTTATTGGTTCTGTTGGTTTATTATGTGCTCTCTTTCTCTCTCTCTCATACCTGCTTGCTCTGTCAAAACCACTAATCCACTGCAGGAGAAGGTGTGAGACTGGCATTCCAGAGAAACATGGGGCCTGGAAAAGGGGATAACTAGGTGTCTGAGTGATGTAAGGAATTCTGGGCATATTTGTTCCATGAGAGAGACCAGTTTTCTTGTCTTTCTGAGCAAAAGACCAGTTTTCTGATTAAATTATTCCATTGACTGCATTAGTCAGAGTATTATACCCTGGGATAATTACTGTTACCTTTAACTTTTACATAAAGACTCACAAAGTGAGCTGGGTGCTGCTCTCACTGACAATGTTTTCTGATATCTAACAATACCTGAACACATGGAAAAAAAGGCCAGAGGTATAATCACTTAGAAAGCTTTTCTTTAAGAGGGAATGGAGTGGGCTGGCTATGGAGCTGAAGTTCCATATGAACCTCTGGTAAAACTTTGTGAAATCCCAAAATCTTTGCAGTTCCATTAGTTTAATGGGGAAAGGCCAAGCAGTCACTTCTGATATTTTCTCTTGGTTCATGGCCACCCGTTGTGGGCTAATAATGTAGCTGAGGAAGAAGATGCAAGTGACTTGAGACAATCTTTGAGCTTGACAGAAAGTTTGCTCTTCAGTGTAGATAGCAGTTGCTTGTCATGCCTTACATATGATTGTTTTTTGGCCTCAACAGCACCCCGATCTATGGCATAGATCCATATGGAGGATGCTGTAGCAGTAATCTTGAAGTCGACAGCAAAGTCCATCAGTGCTTTCTAAGTTCCCAGCACACCGGACTTGACTAATCAACTAATTAACAGCCTTTTTTAAATTGAAGTGGGTAGTAGATCAGAGGAAACACTAAAATATGCAGTACAGTGGGCCACTGCCCTAACTGACTTTACACAGAAAATGTGAGGAAACATGTAAGATGTGGAGTTTGGTTGCCTTTAGACTGTGTAAATCTTTGGCCATGACAGTACATGTATCCAATCAATAAGACAAAAATGCTCAGCTTGTCAGGCAATGGAAAACCTGCAAAGCCTGAAGACCTTCAGATATTAGAGGAAAAGAGTTAGAAAGAGCTGACTCCTTCCATCAATGACAGATATGTTAATTCTTACAGGAAACTTCACATATCAGCAATTACACACACTTTTCTCAAACAGGGCCTACAATGACTGCTCACAAAAGTGATAAGTTTGAATTCTGAAAGTAATTTTCACTCTGAAGCTCAGGTTTGATTCTCTCTCTCTCTCTCTCTCTCTCTCTCTCTCTGTCACTGTGTAGCAGTGAATGTTGTGTGGTGCTTGTGGCGAGGGAAAGCGAGTGAGGCGCAGCTGGTGCAGGCGATGCGGTGGGTTGTTCTGCGGATAAGAAGAACTGTGGAGCATTTTAGGGGAGATGGAGGGGCATGAAGTAGGGGGCATGTAGGGAGGAGGCTTGGTGGGCTTCTCTCCATCCCTTGATCTCTTTGTTTTCCTGCCTGCCATCAATGCCTCTTTCTAGGAACTTGAATGTCTGGGGTTTGGGGTTGAGAAGGAAGGGGGGTTGTATGTTGTGTTGTGTGAAGTATTTCAGTGTTCTATGTCAAAGCTAAGATGCCGTTCTCCTTAGTATGAAAATACAATTAAATATAGTCATGTTCACGAAGTGCGGGTGCTGTCTGTATATCTGTCTAAAGATCATAGAAAGAGCCTAAATATTATATTCTGATTTATGTGTGTAGTGACACTTTCTCAAAGCAACTACACACGTTTTTATGTTTCTAAGTTTTCATCTTTCGTGTTTGTTTTTCTTGCTCGCCCCAACTTTTGTCCTGATTGGTGAGCATTTGATGACAGTCAGTACATACAACATCAGAGTAGTTTTTTGAACCTTGGAAGCACCACTCTGACACAAAACAAAACCTTTTAAGATCAGCTGCTGGCAGTAGAATGAAATGCGAAAAAAAACAGGCAGTGTAAAAGCAAGTTAAGAGAACAAATCTGACTTAAATAAAATTTTCCAAAGTCAAACAGACCATACGGTTAAGATGGAGTGACTGTGTACAGTCAGTGACTGCTCATACAGACTGACATCATGTGGTTTCTCAGGAGAAACCTGCAACTATATGGGCGTTTTGGTGTTCAGAAAGGTCTCAGTGGTGATATTGAGCAGAGTGTGTTTGTAAATGATGAGGTTGTGGGGAAATGCTGTGGTTTGAGTGAAGGGATGAGAATAAGATTGAAATACACATTGTGGCATGGCCACAACACAGTGTTCACACTCGCCCTTTCAGACTCTCACCGTCTTTCTTTCCTTTATCACTTTGTTTTCTTGTTATTTCCAGAATCACGTCCAACTGCTTACCCTTTATTCTCTCACTCTGTTTTCATCTGCCTCTCTTTAAATGTACATTAAGTAAAAAATATAATGTAAAAGTGATGAATAAACATACTTATGCGTATAAGTGCAAATAAATTACTTTTAATTTGCTGCATGTAGCAAACAAATGAAATTTTTTTTAACAAGAATTGATTTGTTTAAGGCTGTTTTTTATTGATTAATATAAGAATCTGAGGTATTATTATGTCCTTTAATTTTAAAGAAAACCATACTTCTTTAATTAAACAGGTGATTAGAGAATGAATGAATTCATAAATCACAACAATTGAATTCAAGTGCTTCAATACTCAAGAATCTCTGACAAACCCAAAGGAAATCCTGTTACATTTTCAATTATATTCAGTATTAGCGGTTCTGTGTGGGCCACATAGCTGACTTCATTTCTCACTCTTTCTCATCCTCTCACTCTGTCTCTCCTTCTGGACTTTCTGTGTCTCGCTCTGAGAAGAGTGTGTGGGAGGCTGGAGGTGTGTGAACGTTGCCTTTCTCTCGTACTCAAGACCTTTAACTTACACAGAGACGTCATGTTGTCTTCTTTCCAGGTCTTACATTTTGTATTTAAGACCTGCTGTGTTTTTGGACATCCCCCACCACTCAACACTAAGAAACATGTTTAAGCCACAGCTACAAGCCACAGCCCACTGAATACACTCTGACACATGGACTAAAATCAAGATATAAACCCATAAACCAAAAAAAAAAATCCCTGTAATCATAACATGGAAAAAAAATGTTTTCTTCAAGAAAGAAGCCTCTATACAAGTCATATAAGTGACATGACATGCTTCTGTATTGTTTTCGTATAACAGCACAACCCCAAAGTGTTTTATTCCTCTAATACCACAGAAAATTACCATGAATTACAGTTTTTCAGTAATTAATAATGCACATCATCATGCTTTTATATGAATATATCTACATTTAAAGGTTTGGCAAAACAGAACTGTAACTATTATTAACATTAGCCTTTAACTAGCATTTATAAATGGCTCCCTTTTTAATAAGTTGATAAGAAAATATGAAACATCACACATTGCATCACAGAGCAGCCAGTAAACAAAAAGTAAACTCTAAACCTGTTGTGGTTTCGAGGCCATAAGAAATCATAAGGAGTGCATCAGGAAGTGAATCCAGTACAGCTCATTATGCTTCATGAAAAATCAGAGCCGTCAAAAACAAATGCTTGAAAATATGGAATCTACGAGGGAATATCAAAAAGTTTTAAGATTTGCGTCCCTTCACCTTTAAATCTGTCAGAATTTGATATTGATGTTCAGGCCCCTCGGGATGAATTCTCGATGCACAATGTCAAAAAAGACAATGAGCATGCACTTGGTCGAGATGCAGATGGGCTCTTCCACTGTGAAGACTGTTGCTTCGTCTCAGGGTCGTACCCATATACCCAAGTTCCGTCACCGGTAATGATCCTCAACATGAAGGACGGGTCATCGATGGCATCCAGATGGAATTCTTGGCAGACTTCGACACAATGTTCCTTCTGCTTCTGGGTCAGAAGTCTGGGAATGAACTTGGCAGTAACATGGCACATGCTCAAATCACACGTGAGGATTGGTTGGACTGTTCCCTATGACACACTGGTTGTTCTCCATGGATTGTTCAGTGATCATAATTCATAAGTTGCCGAATGGTTTCAACATTTTCGTGGGTTCAGTTTATTGAAGGTCTTTCTGATCTAACATTGTCCTCCAGTGCTAATATTCCACTCTTGAAGTAGAGTTTCACTTAGAATTTCATGTTTGCTCTTTGTTATAACTTGCTGTCCATACAATGGATGATGTCTTTTGGCACACTGACTTATGAAGGTCGGCTTTCCCTGTGACAGTATGTGCAGTCTTGTGCTGCCACCTGTTGGCGTATTACAAAACTAGTTTCAAAACTTTTTGATACCAGTTATTTGAAAATGGATCATACCTATTTGCAGGTGGTTCGTGTAATATCTTTGCAAAGTATGCTGATTTACTTGCTTTAGGCAGTTACTACTACAGCAATGGTGAAAAAACACTCATACAATGGGTGTTAAAATTAAGTGCCCCTTGAGGAATGCCTTTACACTCTTATGCCGCTTCCCAGAGAGGTCTTTGTGGAAAGCACGACTTTCATTTCCTGAACACAGATATAAATGTGTGTTCACATGCCAGCTTTTCCGGCTACTCTTTATGAACTCATTGCACTATGTTGCCTGCATGTAATAAATGTTGTTTTTTTTGTCAGGTACAAAGTCACATCACAGAATACAGCCCAGGAAGTGACTGTCAAGCAAGAATGTAATTTTTTTTTTTTACTGACATCAAATTTGGATAGTTGATCTATAAGCTGACCTCATTACTGTTCCCACACTTCACCCCCATGATGGGTTTTGTTTGTGATAGGTAGCTTTATTCTCTCACAGAGTTGTCAGAATATAGCCTAATATTTAGACTCTTTCATAATCAACTTGTGTAGTTAGTGTATAGTGGCATCTGGCTCGGATAAGGCAGTAAGTATGTTGTAGGTAAATAGACTTGTTGTAGCACTGGCACTGGAGACTTCTTCCATAAATGTTAACAAATGAGTGAAAATACTGCTTTTCTGTCCTACATTCTGTATATTCTACAAGGTTTGTGAAAAATTTACTAGGCAACATTTAATAGCTATAAAACTTGTAGTATCACTGGAGCCCATAGTGCACCACCCCATTTTGCTCTTACTGTGTGTGCGTGGTTAGACCAGCATTTTTTAGGATGTTGGCTGGGATGACGCAGACGTCATGAATGGCCTCCAAGAAGTCCAAATCTCACTTTATGTGATTTTCTTCCTCTGAAGCTATGCAAAGGAGGAGGCAATATATTCTCAGCAATATCCCAAACGACTTTCCTTACAATCCCAAAAGACTATATATTCCATCCCCAGTCATTTGGAAACTGGTTGATGCCACCATTGTAATGTAAAGATTTGCTTTCATTTTTGTATTTAATAAAGTACATGTACAATTTGTGTCAATAAATTTGTAATACAAGTATGAACTTTATTACCATTTTTAATGCCTAGTTACTTTTCACTCACCCTGTATATAATCATCATTAAAATTGAAAAGTCTTGGTCTATATACAAATACTGATAGTATCACACTTTCAGAGAAAAGGGCACTACTGAATTCCAAACATCCAAACAACCTTACAGTGAAGCTTTATTCCAAAAGTTCCAATGCTAGTTCAGTTACATACTTTAGATATATTTAATAGTTAAATTATATATACAGTTTCACTATCAATGCTACATGAGATAAGATTCTTCTTGCTACCTTCTTCTTCAGAGAGTCTATAAACATTTAAAGGGTGGTTTGCACAGGAAATGTTGCACCTTGCAGATCAATCCTTACTTTAGTGTAAACTTATGCTTGCTGATTCACGAAAGTGCAAACACCACAAAACGTGAAGCAGATTAGAAAAAAGTGTTGCATAAACAGGGCCGACAAGGTGCACATTGAAATCTCAACAACAGCCACAAAGAAAGTTAAGATGTTCACAAGAAATAACACTGAGCTTTAGTGAAGTTATCTGGACAGCAGAAGCATGAATGAAAGCAAAAGCACTCTTCCTCATGGGGATCACTACATTAGCATTAGCATGTAGTTCTAGCTAAAGCACTGCGCACATCTGTTTACTCGCTTTACTTCTTGTGGTTCACAAACAGATGTGACAAAGTTACGATGTGAACACAAGGAAGATGCATGTGGATTCTATACAAGTCATTTATTTGTTCATTCATTGTTCAGAGCAGTTTTGTGAACACTACTCTGCATGTCTATGGGCTGTTGGAGGAAACCGGAGTACCCAGATGAAACAGCTAGAACACGCTAGCTCCATGTGCACAGACACTGAGGCAGGAATCAAACCCTCAACCTTTGGAGATGCGAGGCCACAGTGCTAACCACTTCCCCACCATTCCACCTATAAGCCATTTATTAATAAAGTAAATTAATAATAATTTGAAAAATAATAAGTTTTTCATTGATTGATTAATAGAAATATAAAAATAAAGTGACTTTCTATTAGGAGTGGCAACTGGTTATTGCGTTGCTTCCTAAACAAAGCACAATGTGCTCTTTAACAAATTTCAGGCCAGAATAGTAATTAGTATTCAAATTGTGTACTTATATTTAATTTGGTGCTCATAATTCTTTTTTATCAAACTTAATAACACATTGGAAAGATGCAAATCTATGACATATGCATTTATAGTTATTACTACAGAACTAAATATTTCAGCTGCTTTTCACATGAGCTAACGTGTAGCCTGTTTTCACTACGAATCCTTATCTCGATCAGTTGAGTTTTGCTTTGTCATTTTTTTTGGCTAACTTCAAATGCTAAACACAATTGGTTCAAATCTTCTTGCATCTTATCAGTGTCAGATATTCTTATCCAACATGTTCAGCATATCTTCTGTTTTCCAGTGCATGGCATAAAGGTGCCTCTGTAGTCAGCAAATTACTTCTCTTTGAATGCTGTTGTTTAACGCAAGCTGATTGGCTGAATCTCGACCAAGGGAATGAAGATTGATGAAGCTTGAGAGTGGAGAGTGGAGAATTGATAATAGTTGATCATTTTATAACTCCAATTTAGAGAATTAATCAAGTCTTTCCAAGTCAAATAGCTCAAGTCAAAGTGAAAAGTTACAAGTCACTTTACTTATCAAGTTAAAAAAAAAAAAAATATATATATATATATATATATATATATAAGTATTAATGGTTTGCTAAAAATTTGAATTGTATGAAAGTACATGATGAACATCAAAGTTAATGGGTTCACAGCAACTGTGTGTGTTTCATTCATCCAGTTTTCTTTCAGTTTTTTTTTCAAAATAAAGAAAAACTTTTCTTCTGTTACAATTTTATTCAATAAATAATTATCGCAAGGTTTTTGTGTTTTTCATCATTTCAGATTCAGCCAGTGGTCTATCAGTGGTCACTGGGCAGAGCAGAGGTTCTGCGGTCCAACTCCAAAAAAGCTTGTTAATTAGCTGCTTAGTTAAATCAGGTGTCCTCAAAGCTGAAAAAACACTAAAATATGGAGGGCAGGTTGCAGGAGCTGAATGATATGTGGGGCAGTGGGGGGGGGGGTGGTTGGGGGTTTCTTCGCTCGGGAACTGTGCTTGAGTCCCTAGAAAATTTGTTCTGCAGCACGGTACAGCATACCAGGGCATTGTTTAAATGAGATATGAAAGCCAATCGTACCTGAGAACTGAAGTAGATGTTTAGACTGTTTAGGAGTGACGTCATCAGTGCTGTCTGTCTCCTCCGAAATCCCAGTCTGCAGGTAGTATCCTCCAATCGCATCATCTGACCTACACAGCCATAGTTGATACAGTAGAAAGGGATGTGATAGTGTTGCTCTTGACATTTTTCCATAATATTAGGCCTAGTGCAAAGGTTAATTTTTTCTTCACTTGTGTTTAATGGCAGCTTACAAATCAAGTAGGTGCAAACTACCTGCAGAATTGGAGAGTGTAAATAGGCAAGCGTACCCGAGAATGGAGACCAAAAAACAATTAGAACGCTGGCCAGCTGGGGAGGGGGGAGGGGGAGCAATTGTTCCTGGACATGGTACAAATCAATTGTGCATAATCTGAAAATGCTCTTAGGCGATCAGTAAAGCAGGAACTCTGCAAAATGGGTGGGGGGGTGAAATAACAGCAGCAGAACAGTGTGGCAGAGTTGGGCATAGTGTCAGAGCCTGGTGTTCAATTCAATTTCATTTTATTTGTATAGTGCTTTTAACAATGGTAATTTTTGCAAAGCAGTTTTACAGAATCAAAAGAAAATTATAGAAATGGATATGAAATATGTGAGAAAATATGTATAAATCAAAATGATTAGATTGTCCCTGATGAGCAAGTCGAGCTTAGCACATCATAAAGGGGAATTGAGTTGTGCAGGATGAAGAAAGACAAAGATCTTCCCATGCTGGGCTGTGGAAGTCGCCTTGTTGATCTCCACCAGGATCTGGGTTGTTACGGCCGCCTCATAGACCTCAACGTGGAGATCTGCATCTGTCCTGGACGGCCTCTGTCTGGAGCTCCGTGCTGGTCTTATTCAGCCACCTCGCTCCAGTCGACACATTGACTGTAACTGACACCTGCCCCAAACCTTCACCACAAAAAAAAATTTAATGCTGCAGCTCCCACCCAAGTAATCTGTCCCACACATTTTCCCAAGATTTCGATGATCCCCAGATTTGAGTGTCGATCGCCGACTTGTCACTGGTCTCACTTTGCAGCAGTACATATATTTTAGGGTCTATTATTATTTCTTCAGACATAAATCACATAACACATATGGCGGCATGAACACTTAACTACAAGAAAACTGAGTGCCACAATGCTGCTTGGGAAATCCCTGATATTTATCAGAGGCACCAACGACTGAAATGACACCTGTGTGGGTTGGTTAGTTTCAATGATAAGCATCATTACACAGGAATACAGCATTTCAGGCACTGATTCATAGCAAGAGGTCATGCCCAACTTCTCCAGATCACAGATCTCAAAGCCAAGGTTGGGATTAACAGGACTGGAGGAATGGCTGGTAGTTGGAATGGAAGGTAAGAAATAAAAAAAAAATACTTTTTTGTAACATCTTTTGATGAAGACCTGAGCAGGATACATCCAGTTTTATTTAAGGCACCATTGGAAGAAACACACTGAGCATTAATTAGGATGCAAAACATGTTAAAACCAGTGTTGGGAGGCATTACTTTTTAAGGTAACTAATTACATTACAAAATTAGTCATTAAAAAGTAATCCGTTACATTACAGCGTTACTTTCTGATAAAAGTAACTAGTTCGAGTACTTTTCCATTGCA
>JAQMYJ010000021.1:3141904-3161055 GCA_030014305.1 Clarias laeviceps
ACACACACTCACTCAGATACACACTCACTCATACACACACTCACTCATACACACTCACTAATACACACACTCACTCATACACACACTCACTCACACACACACTCACTCAGATACACACTCACTCATACACACACTCACTCAGATACACACACACTCACTCAGATACACACACACTCATACACACACTCACTCATACACACACACACTCACTCATACACACTCACTCATACACACTCACTCATACACACACTCACTCATACACACACTCACTCAAATACACACTCACTCAAATACACACTCACTCACACATACATTCACTCATACCACTCATATACTGTATGAGTGAGAGAGTATGTATGAGTGCATATGTGTGTGAGTGCATGTGTGTGTAAGTGTGTATGAATGAGTGAGTGTATGAGTGGATGAGTGAGTGTGTATGTGAGCGAGTGAGTATGTACAGTACACACTTTCTCCCTCTCTCACTCATACACACTTTATTTGTCCCCCGAACACTCATACACACTCTTCCTCACTCACTCATACACACACAATCACTTCTCACTTACTCACTCACTCAATCTCTTGCTCACTTTCTCACTCACTCACTCACTCACTCACTCATACATGCTATTACTCATTCCACAATTACTCAGTCTCTCATTCATCCACACACTCATACACTCACTCTCTTACCCATACACTCTCACTCACTCACTCACACTCTCACTCTCTCAATCACTCACTTACTCTCTCTCATTCACTTTTCAGCTCCACAGAACTTTATTGGCATAAAAGCAAAATAACATTCTTGATTTCATTTATCATTATAAGCAACATATATCTGTATATATAAACATCATAAACATTAATCACTCACACACTCACTTATTCACTCATACCCTCTCTTACCCCTTTATTCAGGCACTCACCTACTCCTTTATACACTCATCAATTCCCACATACATTTCCTCTCGCACTCGCTCATAAAATCACTCAACCCCTCACTCTCTCACTCTCTCACTCTCTCATACACTCATTTACTGCCTTACACACTTCGGTTCATATTTTCCTTTCTTTCACTCATACACTCAACCACACATTTTAACCTCTACATCATCCTACTTCCATTCATAGCCCAGTATGTGTGTTGCTTCTCTCAACACACACACACACACACACACACAAACACACACCAGTAAAATCTATAATGAGATATAACAGACCTCGCTATTTTCCTCTTTCATTCCGACTCTATTAGTTACACCACTCCCACTACACACAAACACACACACACACACACACACACACATATCTGAATGCACATGGGTCATGACCCTGTCGCCTATTGTGCTCCCTAACAGTAACACATCGCCTGTAGCATAGTCACCGCACACTCTAGGATGTGGGGGTAAGATGATGGCGTAAGCAGGAAATGGGTGGGTTTTTATTTCGAAAGAAGAACAGATCTATCATCTTTTGAATGTCTGCGGCTTTTTACAGAGAAAGAACTAACAAGGAAAGAATGACAGAAATTAAATGGTGTATGTGTGTGTGTGTGTGTGTGTGTGTGGTTGGGGGGGGGGTAATGTCAGAGAGAGAGCGAGAGGGAGAGTGTGTAGGGCAACTGACATAAAACATTATTTAAAAGTACAAAGCTAAGATACGCCATTAAAGTGGTTAAAGTGCTGCTAGGCAGGTGTTGCTAGGCAAACACAGATACACAGAGTGTAAGCTAGGCGAACTAATGACCAGGTGATGATTTTACCATGCAGCTATCATGTAGCTATTAGAGACTATGCTAGCTAGCTAAATCATATTCTCCTGCAATTAGCTCTGCACCTTTATTTACCTAGCCTAGCAACTATGTGCTTGCTAAAGTTAGCCTCATACAGATATGACCCTGTGCTTTAATCTTATTTTTGAATCTTAAATATGATTATTTCTGATACTCCTTCTGTCAAAATTGTCTTCAATTTACTTCATGAGTTTTGACTTCTCAATATGGTGAAACCCATGGATGTTTTGTTAGTGGTTGATTCAATTTCAATTCAATTTTATTTGTATAATTGAATAAGAATTGACATTGTCGCGAAGCAGCTTTACACAATCAATAGAATTATTTAAGTTTGTATGAGATGTGAACGTGTATGAATCAAAATGATAAGACTGTCCCTGATGAGCAAGCCGAGGACAACGGCGACACTGGCAAGGAAAAACTCCCTGAGATGGCAATAGGAAGAAACCTTGAGAGGAACCAGACTCAACAGGGAACCCATCCTCATTTGGGTGATAATGGACAGCAGGGATTGATCTGCATCATACTGTGTGAGACTAGAATTGAGTCCAGTTCGTTATTGGAGGCTCAGGTAGACTGTAGGAAACTCCAGTCCTAAACTATCAAGCAATTGAAGTCCTCAGAGAACAGCTGTCTGCATCAGCCGAGGACAGGGCTGTCTTTGTGGAAAAGTGGAACCATCCTCAGTCACCACGCTGGATGCCCCTGGATCATCTTCAAAGAGAGTGAACTAATGTCAGGTTGATGCTAAGTATACTCACACTGTAATATCAAGTTGATATTAGGTTTAATTAACTGACTAACAAATCTGAGGTAAAATATGTTACCCATGATACTTTTGTCCTGTTTTTTACCCTCACTTTGCCTTTCCATATCAGGAACATCAGCATTAACCTCAAGTACGTGGGTCAATTACTGAAACGACTTCTTAATGAAGCAATCACACAAAGAAGGCACTGGACTACACTGCCCATCAGCCACAACAATTTATGGTCACATGTCTAGTACGCTCTAGTTAAGTTACATGTTTTCACCTGGTCTTTGTTTCAGATCTGTATTGTTCACTGTGTGGTTCCAGGCTTACAGGATCCTCATAGGTCCTACAGTATGTCATGCCAAATATTTGTCTTTCACCATGCTTATTAATTCTTCTGACAAACGTTCAACTTTAAACAGTGGCAATGTGCAAAGTTAGCAATGACAGTAGGAGACGTGACCTGCCTAATTTGTATTTATATATTGAAATTACAAGTTCTTTTGTTCTTTATATTTATATATTTTAAAAATATTACTGCGAACTTTGCAATTAAAAATATGTTAACATTTTGTGCTTATTATTATAATTTTTTTGTCAGATTATGTATAAGATAATAATGATAAATGCTGGTTGGGGAGGCCCCCTGCCCCTACTCAGCCTCATTACTAAAATTAAACTGATATCATCACAATTACCATCAACTAATAACTTCAATTCTGCCACAACGATAAACATAACCAGTGTGTCATGATTCAGTGAGTGGTCAGATCATTTTGAACCTGACGTAGAATAAGATTAGGAATAAAACAATATGGGATACTGAGTGATGCTCGGACTATTTTCCGGAGATCGCAGGTTCGAATCCTGGGTGATGCTGTAGCCTCCCGCAGCCGGGGGCCTGGAGGGAGCTATTTGGCCGAGCTCTCTCAGAGGGGAGGGATGGGAGGCACTTAGTGCTTTCACATCAATCGCAGCTCTAAACCAATCACAGGCGTCTGTGAGATCAAGCAAGTGAAGGGAGCTGTCCTCCGAGTGTTTTACCCTGCCTCCCAACAGCGCATGATGCTGACATCATGTGGCTCGGAGGAAACACGTGATAGTTCCTCGGGCCTCCCTAACTGCTAGTTGTCTATTTGACGTGAGAATGCCCCAATGATGGGTGTGAATTGGCTACAACTAAATTAGGGAGAGAATTATAATATAAAAAATTAGAATCAGAAGAAAACGATATGGATAATGTAAAATGAAATTTAAATACAGCTTCACAATTAGCGCTTTGGAAAAATGCTGTGCGAAGAAAACACTGTTGCTAAGCAAACACAGACACAGAGCAGAAGCTAAACCTAGCAGGCGCTTGAGAGTGAATGATTTTGCCAGTTAGAATTTTGTCTAAAGCTCAGATGTGTGGATGAATTTAACTAAAATTACACTGTAATTACAATTAGCGTTAACTAAACTTTGGTACATTGTGCCATATTGAGAAACATCTGCATGTTTTTCTTACTCAGTGATTGGACGATTTTGATCCTAAGGGTGGATTAACTCATAAAGCTTTAACTTGTCCAGAAATACATGTAAAACTCTTTCATTAGACGACATCTCTCATGCTCATTTCCCTCTTTCCTGCCCTGGAGAAAAAATGCTGCTGTTGGAAATGATCGTGAATCAAGAATGTCTGGAGTCGTAAGTACGATTCAGGAATATTTTAACTCCTCAAATGACAAATTTATTGATTATTATTCTCTTGTTATGACACTGTTTGATGATTGTTTAAATGGCTGTTGTTACTTTATTACAACTCTGTAATGTTACAAGCTTTACAGTAGCATGGCACTTCAGTAAGACTTTCCAAGCAGGACGCAGGAGTGTGAAATCAGCGTGAGCGATACACACACTCTGTCATTACACAGTTTGGACTCGCCTTCAGTCCTGATTTGTTTGTTTAATGAGAGATAAAAGGCTTATTCGTTTGTTCTTGCTTAATCTTTCATTTTGTGCAAATCTAAATGGATGTTCTGTCATCATTTCAGACCAAATGTTTAAAGCTAATGTTTCTCATCATCCTCAGTGACTTATCTTTCACACACACACACACACACACACACACACACACACACACACACACACACACACACACATAAACTTTTTTATTTTACTTTCCTCTCCCATCTTATTCTTTCTTTCAATCTTTTTATTTTCTTTCTTATTTTACAGTTTCTTTTACATTTCCATTATTTTTCTGACTCTTTCTTTCTTCCACATTCTTTATTTATTTTCTCTTTCTTCTTTCTTTCTTTTCATATTTTGACACTTTATCTTTTATCCATTAATGCTTTTCTCACATAACTCATTCAGGGTTCTCTAAATGACCTTATTTATTCATTTGTTCTTCATTTCTTCCTTTTTTCTTCCTTCTATTCTTTCTGTCTCATATTTTGTCATTTTCTCTTTTGCCAACATCTCACAAAATTTTCTCATTATCCCTCATTATCATTTCCCTTTGTTTCTTTCTTTCTTTCGCCTTATTTATTTATTTATTTACTTTCCTCATACAATAATGGGAAAAAGTCTTGACCCCCCCCCTTTTTTTTTAAATTAAATTAAATGCTGTAGATAAATTACAGAAAGGGGAACAAATATTTTACTGTGACAGGCTGCAAAGTGCCTAAATATACAAATTTACAAATTGTTTGTTCATGTGACAACCTCAGCAGCAACCTCATTTCTCCTCTTGTCTGTTCCAACCACTCAGCATTCAGCAGCACCAGTATACTGATCACCGGCCTGATCATCTCTTATCATCTGCACCTGATTTTTGCTGGTTCATGCTTTGTTAGATATTTTTTATGCTTTAATGATTCATAGGTCGCTGTGTGGTTTAACTAACAAAAACATTCCTCTGATACTGCTCATGTACAGAGACTGGACTGAAAACATAAGAGACAAGAATGTCTTTCAGAAAGCCTGGAGAACTATTCCTCAAGACTGCATTAAAAATACAGCAAAGTCTGGAAATTCAGAAGCAAAATATGAAGGGAAAAAATGGGGGTCAAGACTTTTGCACAGTTTTTTCTTTTGCTCCATTAATACTTACCTCACAACTTCTCCTTTTTCCCTTTTTCTCATTTCCCTTTCTTTCATTTTTCTCTTTTGTTTCTTTTTTCTCATTTTTCCATTCTTTCTTTCATTCTTTCTTTATTCCTTCTTTTTTTCTTATATTTAGTCAGTTTGTTTTTCTCTAAAAGTGCCATTATCATGATTTCTTGATTTCTCTATTTGTCTATTTGTATTTTTCTTTCTTTCTTTATCTGATATTCTATCAGTTTCCTCATAATTTCTCCTTTTCTCTTTCTTTCTTTCTTTCTTACTTTCTCTGATATTTTAGTGCTTTTCTCACGATTTCTTGTTTTCTCAGTTTGTTGTCTTTTGTTGTCTTTTTTATTGTCTTTCTTTTTTTTTCTTTGTAGAAGTTTTTTCATCTAATTTGTCACTTTCTCTCTTAACGTGTCATAAATTATCTAAAAGACTAAAAGACAGAGAATTCTGCGGCAACATTGTATATTTAGGATAAATCTCATAATCTGAAGGATCTGAAAGTGATTTCCAGATGACTGAAAAATCACATCTGGTTTATGTGTGAAAACTGAAAGAGTGAAGTGTGGAGGAAAAAATGGAGGGGGGACAAGAGTGTAAGTTTGTTCTGTGTGATAGATGAAAAGGAGACACACCTGTTGGACCACACCTTAGAGCAACACACACTCTCTTAAACACACACGCACAAACACACACATGCACAAAACACAACACTGCTCTCAGCTACAATGTCCAGACTGGCCATTAAAAGCCCTAATGTGTGTTATTATTTGTGTGTATATGTGTGTGTGTGTGTGTGTGTGAAAGAGAAAAAGAGTGTGTGTGATGATGGACTGAGGGAATGGGAGTACATTTTGTTCCAAAACAGTGGAAAAACAGACCGTCATACCGAGCAAGAGTGAGAGGAGGGAGGAATTAGGAATTTAGGTCTCACAGATATTTATAACTTTAAACAGGAACTGCAGTGTTGACTCCCCAAACATTCTCTCCCAGACACACACACACACACACACACACACACGCATGCACACACACAGGGGCAGTTAACAGGTAAAGATTACCTCCAGTTATTTTTGTGATATTTGGTTTAATGGAGGATTAAGTAGGGAGTAAATCACTGCAGGTTGTGCAGTTATAGGAAATTAATCAACGTCAGAATGGTGTGATGAAGCAGAGTTACTGTCTCCAGGCTGAACTCGAGTCTTTTCCTCTAACAGTACATTCCAAATAACACAGGGATTGATCAATAATTATAATTTGTTATTTATAAAAGAGCGGCATGTCATACTTTTTATCAGTGACATTTTACAATGAAGATTAATGTTGCTGTCCCGACTGTTTGATTGGATTTAAATTAAAGCAAACACACTGCATTTTTATTTTTTTCAGAAGAATACTTTCCAATAAAGTTGTAATTGGCTGTGATGGCGCTCGCTGATCTGAGGTGTGTGTGTGTTGTGAAACTGAAACTCTGTTTGTGCAACGTGGTGTAAATGCCCTGAACAATCGTTTCACACACACTCCACTCACCCCACACTGCGCCTATGTGTGTCAACTGGCAATAAATCACACGCTACAAAGAGAGTGTTGGCAAGTCACATCACTAACACACTCACACACATGCACACATACAGAAGGAGAGAGAAAGAAAGACGGAAAGAAAGAACACCCCGTCTTCCGCCTGATAAGGCAGATCTGCTCAGCTCTTTGTCTTCTTTGTGTGCTGAGTGAGACTAATGTATCAGTAATAAAGGATACAGAGACAGAAACACGAGCTTATCAGCCAGACAGGCAGCTCTAAAACCTGAATAGAGAGAGAGAGAGAGAGAGAGAGAGAGAGATCCTAGGATGCACCTGCTCCTTAAACTCTGTTTTATATGTAAAATTAACCAAGTGTTTTTTCAAGCTCCTGTTTATTTTCCTCAGTGTGTTTTTCTTTCTATCTAGACAATGATTTATCTATCAATTTATTAGTTTATCTGTAATTCCACCCATCTGTGGAGGATCTCCTTCCATATAATTATCCCACTATCCAATTATCCATCCATCCATTGACTATAATTTTTTTCTATTTATTCAACAAACCATTTATTCATTTAAACTTTACACAGTTTTCTATCATTGTCCATCTATCAATCCATCCATTCATTTATTTATGCATTTACCCATCTGTTTATCTATTCATCCATACATCTAGTTTCGATCCATACATTTATGTATTTATGTGTTTGATCCATCTATCTATTTATACCTTTATTCAGCCTTCTATTCATTATTTATTTGTTCATCTATTTATTTCTTATTTGGTCACTTGTCTGTCAATCTCTCTCTCTCTCTCTCTATATATATATATATATACTGTTTATGTTAATCTATGTAACCATTAAATTCTCTTTTGATTCATCCTTTCTTTCATTTATCTATATATTTGTTTACATTTATCTATATTTCTATCCATCTAACCATCCATCCATTGATCCAATCATCTATACATACATACATACATACATCCTCATTTTAATCTATTAATCCATTTTTCATCCATCCATCCATCCATCCATCCATCCATTCATTCATTCATCTATCCTAATTTTACCCATTAATCCAAATTAGCATCCATTCACCATTGTTTTTATCCATCCAACCATATACCCACATTTTTACTCATTGATCCATCCATCCATCCATCCTCATTTTTACCCATTAATCTAATTTTTCATCCATACATCCATCCATCCACCCTCCCACCCACATTTTTACCCATCCATCCATCCATCCATCCATACACCCACCTACATTTTTACCCATTGATCCAATCTTCCATACATCCATCTATATATCATCCATACATCCATCCTTAGTTTAATCTATTAATCTGATTTTCCATCCATCCATTAATTCATCCATCCATCTTAATTTTTACCCATTAATCCTTTTTTTCCATTCATCCATCCATTCATCCATCCATACCTACCTACATACACCCACATTTTACCAATTGATCCAATCTTTCATCCATCTATTCATCCATCCATCCATCCATTCACATTTTACCCATTAATCCAATTTCCGTTCCATTCATCCATCCAGTCATCCCTCCATCCATCCATCCATCCACTACATGCATTGTAGACTAATTTTCATTTCCCAAGTGAGGAGTGTGTGTGGCTTGGCACCCCATCCATGGTGTCTCCTGCCTTCTGTCCTGAGGCTCCAAGCTACTTCATTCACTAGGGACAGGCTCCAAACTACTTAATTCACCAAATCATTTATCTATCCCTAAATTTACACAATTTAACCATATATCCATATCTTTCTCTCTCTGTCCAATCATCCTTCCAGTTTTTTATGCACTCACCCATCTCTTTATCCATCTATCCTTTAAATCATTAAACCATTAGTCTGTCCATACATATACACGGTTTTTCTATACATTTGCCTATATATCAGTTAACCCATCCATCCATTAAGCCATCCAGCCTTATAAACTGATATAAATCTTCCAACTATTTATTTATTTACACATTGCTTTATCCCCCCATGTTTATCCATACATCCAGACTTCTATCTGTATCCTTCCATCCATCCTTCCATTCATCCCTCCATCCCTCCGTCTATCTAGTCTTCATTGTACCTATCTATCCATCTATTTAGTGTTTTTAGATCTTAGAAGAAAATCCCCATCTACCAGGAACAAACAGAGAAAGAGGAACTCTGCATCTCCAGCTGTCATTTATTACAGTGTTTGCCCCAGCAGTATCACGCCATTCCACACCTCCCCACCGCAGTGTCAGGTCTCTCTCATGATGTCACTGGTGTAACACACATTGTGTTAAAATGCCAGGGAATTTCCCCTCATTCAAGACCAAGAGTAAACAGTTTCATAATAAAAAGTGTATCACTGTGAGATGTTCAGTGTAACCTGTTTTATTTCCTTAACCTGCTCTATGTTCGCCTGCAGGGAGGAGGTTGAGCAGTGGGCGGGGAGAGTTTTAGAAAGCTATAATTTGGCAAAAAAAATACAATTCTATGAAATTATTATAAGGACATGGAGACGAGAAGCTGAGGAAAGTCCATTTTGTATATTTTAATTATATACACATAATATAAAGTAAAATATTGTTGACAAATGTACATTGATTTTGTATGTTTGTTTCTAAAGTTTCTTTAAAAATGTTTGAAAATTCAGGACAAACTGACATGTCCAGGATTCGCAGGAAGTGAGGAGATGTTTCAGATTGGTCCAACTCAAGACTCAAACCATAAGTGTATGTAAAATGTACAGTGGTGGTGAAAAGTACTGCGACAAAAGTGAACTTCAATGCTTTAACAAATTTGGTCTATTTCTTTTTCTTAAATAATGATAATAAGAGTAGTTTGTTATTTTAAAAGTGAAATTATTCTTCAAAACCTGCTGGATCCGGCTGGACATAGAATCAAAAAGACATCTGCAGTGGCACATAGCCAGTTATTCATTAGTTTTTCAGTTAATTAGCACAACTTTTCAGCCAGATAGGTTTGGAATAAATGGTGAAATCACCAGGAAGAACTTAATGGCATATATTGTCTTAATACTTTTAGCCACTTCTGTATGCAAGCTGAATTCCTATAAAGCAACAAACTGTAATTGGTCGTTTGGTGCGAACAACTGACAAAAGACAAAGGGGCAACCTCCAGTTCTGAGAAAGCCAAAGTGTGAAGTTCCTCAATTGACCACTAGGAGCTGGCTCCAAAATGAACCAATCCTCATAGAGACTCTATGCTAAAATGTCCAACTTTGCAACAGGAACGTTTACAGCCTGGTACAAAAAATGTCAAACAAAAGATGTCTTATTAACAACTGTACAGGTGGTGAATTTCTATGTACCTCTACAGTTGAAATTATATTTAGTCATAAATTTATGCATAATTAGGGGTGTGGCTAATTTGAGTGACAGATTCATTGCAGACCTAACTGGAATCATTGGCTTTTAACTCGCCACTAGGAACGTAGGAGTTGGCACATTATGCCTTGTAGGGAATGGATGATGAAGTTCAAACAAATGTATTAGAATATAACAATATTAGAATTTTAGCTAAGCTATAGCTAAACTAGCTAGTTTGTGGTAACTGAGGTAAGTAGGCGTGTTCCAGCCAACAGCGTGGCTCCGTTCACTCCACCCTTTAGCCCATTTAGGATTAACTGGAGTTTACATGGAGTCAGCTCCTGTCAATATGGCGACAACCAGAGCTCCCCGAGTTACAATAATAAATAGCATTAGGATCACCTCAACTATCCTAACTGTGACCCAAATGCTACGCTGGAGATTGAATGTTTATCATCTCTGTATCTATCTTAGTAAAAACTGTGTTGTTTTTGTTTTACTTTTTCCCTCGGAATTCTCAATCTTGTATCGTAACCTTTAGCCTATTTTTACATTCAGATCAAAGATCTCCTGGCTGAATGACTCCATTTACAGATGAACTTCTCGTCCCACCATTTTTCTTTACCTTCACCCTATTCACTTTTTAAAATCCTACACTTTAGTGGCCACGGTCAAAGGTCACAGATATTAGCTAAGTGTTTCTATCCTGCAGTAAAGCAGTGAAGTCCTGCTGTCTCACCTCCCTCTCTCTCAGCCTATCCCACCTCACGGCACCTCAACCTCCCTCACTATCCTCCCTTCATCTCTTCTCCCCTCCTCCCTTCATCCCTTCATCAGTCTATCCTTCCCTCCTGGCCAGAGGTGTCAAACAGAGCCGCCTTGTTCCCTGCGTCCTACTCTTTCCAACTCGGGACCCCACAAAAATCCCAGCAATCCCTGCTATTTCCGCCACCTTGTTTGTTTGGTGGGCAAGGAACGTCTCTCTCTCTCTCTCTCTCTCTTTGAGATGTGTATGTTCTGTTGCTGGATTTTCCACACACACTTACAGCAGCACAGCAGACAGAGCTCACCTCTGTTCCCATGCTGACCATGTGTGTGTTTGTGTGTGTGTGTGTGTATATGAGAGCGAGACTATTTTTTTGTATGAGTTAGCAGGTACGTAAGCAGTATATTCCCTTTCTGAAGCATCACTTAACATCACACTCGTTCTCATTTCACAGTGATGGTAACTTTATAAATGCAGTGTGTACACACAGTCCATTACTAAAGGAACACAACGGAAGAAGATTGGAATGGGAGTCATAGGTGTGAGATATTGCACAGAGCTCTGTGCTGCCCTCCTCTGGACAATAAGTGTCACTGATGCTTTTCTTTATGACTTCATTGCTTCATGTAATAGTGTTTATTAATTTACTTGTTTATTCATATATTGATGGAACACTAACATCATAATGTTGTAGTCAGTGTAGTAGATGGTTTAATAAGGGTAAAGAATCATTCTTTTTGACTAAAATCCTAACTTGTCAACTTGCGGAAGTGACGCATCTGTCTGTGGGAACTGTACACACAATCATTCACCAACACCACTTGCACATTACTGGAACTCATCTGAGGGTTATTGCCACATCCCCCGTACAGTCCACACCTCGCTCCAAGCCATTTATACATGTTTGGGGCATTAAAGGATTTTGAGGCGCATTGAGAAAACATTTACATTACATAGAGAAATAAAGAGTAGAATCACTAACTCTACTTAGTCATAACTGTGTTCTGTTATTCTGCAAAATCAAAATTCCTGATTTGTCTTGGATGCCCTTATGGAAAATGTGATATATGTAATTGAAATCAACTTATAATCATTTATTTTACTAAAAAACTTTCAAAGACAAAAAACTGTATCTAGATGAACCTTAGTCTAAACCTTTTGAGCGACTTCTACTTAGTCAGCATAATATAATTTTAAATGCAGATCAAATTCAAATGCAGTCGATTGGCCCTGCATTGGATTCTTAGGTGTCTCAGGTTTCTCAGGTGTCTTTCTGTCCTCGTTGTGGATGGACAGGAAGTGCTGGGACACTCAGAGGGAAGAAAGGAGTGCTAAAGAAGCTGCCAGGAGATGGAGGAGGGGAATTCTCCGGGAGAACGAATGGTACGTCTAACAGGTATCCCGACTGAGATATCGGAGGTAGGAAATGTGGACGTCGGTCTCTCCGGGTGAGACGGGCCATCTTTCCTTCCTGCTCACATTCTAGTTCACATTTGTTAGACTTTGGAGATCCAGAAGCTTGTGGGTTCTTCCTGCTGGCAGAGGACTGATCTTCTGTAATGACCAGACTGTGAAAACACTCGCTGATGTCCAGTTTGTCACTGCCTTTCTCAGAGGCCAAAATCTGTCGGATCCTCCTGCTCCATCTCTTTCTGTTGGCATTTGCTGGCATTTCTGTAGTTGCCACTGAGTGCGTGTCACTCTGTGTGACAGGAAACACGATGGTCCTCCTGTTAGTGTAAATCTTTGATGGAGGGTCTTGGTGTCCCATGCTGTGGCACCTCTGATATGTACCTGTGAGATCATTGTTGGGGTTTAAATGCGACTCTGATTCTGACTGGAAGCTGGAGAAGGTCTCCATGTCGTAGGTCAAGCGGCTTCTTCTTGTTCGTGTCTCTTGGTGGGTCTGAGAGGGACGAAGTTTCTGTGTCATGATATCAGGCAGAGAGTCTCTGAAAGACATTCCTCTGTAAGTAGCTTGAGAAATAAGAGTGTTAGCATTCAAACCACCTTGAGCCTCAGTGCTTTCTTTAGCGTTAGTAGTATCAGGTCGCACCGCTCGTGCTCTGTGTAAGATGGAGCGTAAGCGGCGGTGAGGCGGCAGGCTGGATGATAACCCTGGCAGCCCAATGGAGCGGAACAGAGGGGCAGGACGAAGAGGACATGGCACACACTTCCCTCCTTCTGATCCATGAGTGCTCCTGTAAAGTGTGTCACTGATTTCTGGTGCTCCAGCAAGAGGTATCTGAGATGATCGGGAGGTCGGACATGGTGCGGACATGACAGGGGAGCCAAGGATCAATTGAAGATCTTGACAAAAAGGGAAGAAGGAAAATTTACGCTTTAATTTAGCACTCATGCACTTGTGTAATACTAATATTAATATAATAACTCATATTAATACTAGAAATAGCACTTACACTGATCACCCATACCATTAAAGACATAAACATAAAACCCATTTTGGGTTCATCTCGGGCCACTGGGGTGGCTCTGACCCCTCGGGTAATAACTCCGCAGGGCCTCTGAGGGTCGACTATGGTCTCTGGCACCAGGATATTAGCAGCGGATCCTTTGGGTGCTGCTGGTTGCAGGATTGGGCCTACTTGGGTCAGAATTATTTGTCAGGAGCAGCCCAGGGGGGTTCGATCAGTTGAGATCTAAGGATTTTGGAGGCCAGATTGACAGTCTTGAACTCTTTGCCTGCTAAGCCCCATACACAGCAAATTGTGGTGCACTGGGTGTTCTGGTGGCTAATGTCGACTCGCATTGGCTTTTCTGACGGGTTGTCCTTTGGTCTCTGCTGGCATGGGTTAGTCTTGGATGTCCCTGGTCCTATCGCCAGTTTACTGGTGGATAATAAATAATTAATGGTTTATGATGGGTCATAATGTAATGGTTGATCAGTGTATATACTAATACTAATACTATCTTTAACTATACTGCTAACATGTATATTAATACTAGTACTTATAATAATACTAATACTAGCACTAATACTAAAATGGGATAGTTTCTCTTAGCTATGCTGTCGAGGTGTTTTCTGCGGAAATGGTCTGGTAGGTGGCAACTACAACTACCAAACCAAACCTCAAATCAAATTTCTTTCTTTATTTACTAACACACTAACGTAGTAACAATAAAAGCAGCATGTGAGATACAGATTTTTTACAGTAGCATTTCTCAGGCAGGATTCAGAGGAATGAGAAAGACCACAAGCTAAAACAGGCACTTAACAGGACTAATCACTTACATCTGTTACTAAGAAAACAACATGAACATTAAGAGTAGATCACACATTTTTTATATAAAATTATAGAAACAGAAATAATACCCAGGCTTGAGAGAGAGAAAAGAAGCACTCACTTACTGACGGTACTGGATGATTTTACCTTGATTACCCCAGAAAGTCAGCGGATGCTGTGGTCCGTCGTTACCATGGAGCTGTCCTGGGTCGTGTCTCTGTTCCAGCACTCATGCACCCTCTTTACCAGTCTCTCAAAAAGACACTTTTGTCCTGCTCTTATAAATATGAAGTCTCTTTCTGTTTCACAAACACGCACACACACACACAATCCCATGCTTGCCCTCTCTCCCACATGAAAGCTGGCCAACTGCTGGTTTTCCCTTCATCCCTCTGCCTCTGTAAATTATAAAACAGGAGGCTCAGGCCAAATGGTCGATTCCAGGCATGTGGGTAAACAAGAGCTGGGTTTTGTCCATCGCCATGTCCACTGTGAGACGTCTTTCACCATAATTATATCACAATCATAATCATAAGAGTTGGCCGTGTTTTCTTTCTTTTCCACTGTGGGGTGGATGTGTGTTCAGGAGCTTTGAATTTAAACATTATTGAAATAATAGGGGTAGCTCTGTGGTTAGGGTGTTGAACTGCTGATCAGGTGGTCCCCAGTTCGAGCACTGATAACCTGGGCTGCCACTGTTGGACCCTTGAGCAAGGTCCTTCTCCCCAAAGTGCTCACATAAACTCAGGGGTCGAGCTGGCAACCCGAACTGCCAAAAATGACAAATGTACCTACAGGGTGGGGAGGATTTGTCACATTTGAATGTGCCAGATGAAAGTAATAATAATATGATGTGGATGGTTTTATAGCTAAAAAATGTTTTACTTGGGCCTCCGAGTGGCACAGTGGTGAAGAGCTCGCCCTATCGTCCGAGCTTCATTCCTGGGTGATGCTGTAACTCACTCATTGTCTATACCACTTTATCCTGTATACAGGGTCATGAGGGAGCCTGGAGTCAATCCCAGGAGACTTACAGTAGGGCATGAGGCGGGGTACGTCCTGGACGAGGTGCAAATCCATCACAGGGCACACACTCACACACAGACACACCTTGGTGCTCATTCACACACTATGGGAAATTTTGTGGAAGGAAATCGGAGCGCCCGGAGGAGACCCACCATGCACAGGGATGTGAAATGCAACAGTGCTAACCACTAAGCCACCGCGCCGCCGTTACTTCCACTATTATTATTATGATTATTATTAGTAGTAGCAGTAGTAGTAATATTAGTATCAAAGGCTGCACAGTGTTTGTGGTTGGCACTGTCACCTCACATGTCCATGTCTGGGGGTTTGAATCTTGCTTCTGGTCTGTGTGTGTGCATGGAGTTTGCAGGGTTTCTCTGTGCTTGATTTGTTCCCCACACATTACACAGACATGCACTGGAGGCTGATCAGTGTTTCCACATTGCCCAAACAGTGTGTGTGTGTGTGTGTGTACACGCTGTGATAGGTTGGCACTCCATCCATGGTGAATCAAGCCTTGTGAACCTGAGATATTGTTGTTCTTCTTCTTCATAATAATAATAATAATAATAATAATAATAATAATAATAAGGAGAAGAAGTAGAAGAAGAAGCTTTAATTGAGAACTGAAAACTGAAAGGTCCATCACCATTTGGACAGAAACATAATAATATAATTTTATAGCTTCTATACTGGATGTGGTGGTGTATAGAATGGAAATGGATGGAATGGAATGGATATGATGCAATATGTCATTGATTGTGACAAGACATTTAGACACAAATTTCAGGATCATTATTCAACATAAATCAGGAATGCAAAATCTTTGCAGCCAATGCCATCCTGAAGTCTGGAGTCCATGCACCTCACTACATACAGAGGTTCCTCCTGTACGCTGCTTTTCCCCTTTTCTTTACTACAGCTGCCTTCAGTTACTGCTCATTTGTGGGTCTACAGTATATGCCTTCAGTTTGGCACCAGTAAATGAAAAGCAGCTTTATTGTTTGAAAAATAAAGAGATGCAAACCTTTTCCCCTTAGTACGTTCAAACTGCAGTAGTGCCTCAGGCCCATTAAACATGTCATGTGTAAATAACCCGTAGTGAAATAAAAGGGAATGAAATGTAAGCATGACACATCAATATCAACAGTTATGCAATCCAAGTGGGACAATTTGAAATACCCCTGAGGAGGGCGATGGAGAGCACGAGACTCAAACACTCACCCAGCGGTGAAGGACACGAACAAGATCACACTGACTGAATCGACTCTCCTGAACAAATCATTTTGCTGAGTCTCGAGTTTTGATTCAGTTTAGTAAAGTACTAGAAGAAACTTGTGTAAGGGTTTGACGTAAAAGATACAGAAATGTCTGACTAGACTATAGATTCTTTAGTGTATTTGTTTGGGATGATATATATCTGAGAGGCTAGATACAGCATTGAAGATTTGCAGAAATCATATGTTCTTAAATCATAATGCCATTTAAAAAAAAAGAGGAGTTTGCATGTTTCCCCCGTGCTTGATGGGTTTCCTCTGGGTACCCTGGTGTGTCCCCCGCCTCATGCTCCAAGTCTCTTTGGATAATCTACTGTTGTATAGAAGTCTTTTGTGTTATAGAAGATTAAGATTTTTTCCCACAGCAAAAAAAATAAAATAAAAAATCTGCATATTTATGTACAGCATTTGCCCCTTCAATACAATATTTTTTTTCTTGTTGTGGAAAAGAAAAGAGCAAGACAAGACAAGATCAGGGACGCGTGCATTAGACGTTTTCTAAGGATAGCTGGTCTGGAAAGAGGAGATTTTAAAAGGCAGAGAAGATGAAACAGAATGAGACGGCTGGCGGTAATGTAGCCTATTGGATTCCAACCGCTGATAAACATCAAAGGAGAAGTGAAGCATGCTAAAACACATCTGTACACTACCAGTCAAAAGTTTGTACACCCCTTCTAATTCCATGGTCTTTCCTGATTTTTTTATTTTTATTAAATATGCAGTTGATATTGAGATGTATCAGTTACTTCTGCTCTGTAAAGCTTCATAACGCCTCTAATAATAATAAATGATCTCCTCTGCAGCTTTCCTGGGAAGGTCTTCATGAGAGACAGGTTCATCACGGTGCTTGAGGGGTTTTTGTAAATGCACTTGACACAATACTGTTCCAGAACCTGAACATGATGTCATGTGGTGACGTCCCACTCTGGGAGGCAACACAGGCTCGGGAACGAGCCTTCATCAGGAGGAACCGACTCTTCTGTTCGACACGAGTTATTCGGAGTCTCGGAGTCTGACGTCACATCACGAACCGGAAGTACTTCCCTCTTCAGTTGGTCCGTGTGACCAGAGTCAATACGGTAATACGGTAAGTAATTACTTACTGTAAGTTCATGTCTGTTATTTATAGTCAGTTAATTGTCTAAAAATATATTTGAAGTTATTTCAGGTTTCATTGTTTTCAAATAAAAAACTCGCGGTGTTTGTTTTAGCCTGAAGACAGGCAAAGTCACGCGGAGGTTATTGGTGATAGGACAAGCTTAAACACACACACACACACACACACACACTGTAAGCGCGAGATCACACATGATGCCATGATCATAAACTAATAGCACGTGAGCGCACGTGCTGCTGTCTCCCATTCAGCTCTGCGACATCATACAGGCTGGTGCAGAAATAATGGCACCCTTGGATATGCATGACTACTGGGATTATCAGAGAGATGATGTGTACAGAAAGAGTTCTGAGTGTGTTTACAGTGTGTTTACAGTGTGTTTACAGTGTGTACAGATCACACAGGTGAGGAGAGTGAGAGAGAGAGTGTAACCTGAGGGTTTAGGAAGTCTGCTCCTAATCAGAGCTTGTGGTTAATAAAAAGAATAATTAAAAAAGTTACAATGATCATGATATCACATGTATTGTCAAAATGCTCAGAAAGTGTTCTCATGAAAGTGTGTTTTGGTGTAACCTTGTCTTCTTGGTGTTTACCGCCGCCGTCTGGTCAGTTTAAATCCCTGATCTAAAGTTTAGGGAGGAGCTCTATATATCTATATATGTACTTTCCCGCTCTCGTTATGTAAGTAATGTCGTATGCACCATTTTGCAGTGGTTAAGCCTCAACCAAAGTGCCTGGCAGGTCTTATACGATTCGGTTCCGTGGCAGGAAGATTCGGTTCAGCGGTGATAAGTAGGTCCTCCATTCAGAGGTAATATTTGGTTCAGAAGTGATATGATTTGATATAGTTCAAGAGTAATATGATATAGTTCAGAGGTGATATGAGGCGGTTCAGGAGTGATATGAATTGGAATTTGATGTGATTTGGGATCAGGGGTAGCTCAGAGGTTAAAGTCTTGGACTACTGATCAAAAGGTCCCAGGTTCAAACTCCAGCACCACCAAGTTGCCACTGTTGGACCCTTGAGCAACGCCTTTAACCCTCAACTGCTCACGTGTATAATGTAATAAAAAGTCGTTCTGTTTGCCAAATACCAGAAAACAGTGACTTTTGGTTCAGCAGTTACAAACCCCATTCCAAAAAAGTTGGGACACTGTACAAATTGTGAATAAAAACAGAATGCAATGATGTGGAAGTTTAAAATTTCAAT